>CM023202.3:49197805-49388171 GCA_004115045.4 Sinella curviseta | reverse complement strand
ATTGTTTTAATTTTTGTAAGTCAGTTTGACAATAATTATGATGAATTATGCCACGTGTCAGGGAACCAATTATTTTAACGACCATTTTATTCTGATAGGGTGTAGGGATGAAAACGTATAATCATCTTATCCGTCCTCATGTAAACCTCATGTGATTCGTAATGACTCATGGCCTCCTGAATATTAAAGTATAAATATTCGCAACAAAATGAAACTGGCAAATATAAGATGTTCACACTGTTCGGCTGTTATTATTCCATAGGTATTCCGATTAATGGCAAATTAACACAATAATAGATCTTGCGTTTGAACATCAAATAATAATTCTGTAAATGTAAATGGTTAGATGTAGTCCCAATCATGGCATTCTCCTAAGTTACTTTGGAAAAGCCTTGGACACTAACCGCCCATATAATCGTTTTTGACTACATCTTTAATGTGTATGTAATTCCCATAATAAAAATATAGTTGCCTGTGCACGAGGACTTGGAAAGTTCCACAGTTTCCAGTCCATTTGTATCCCCAGGGAATGCATGTTTCAATCATACATGTGCACCGATGCCCATCACACAACACAACATGAAATACTGACCCATCTTATTTTTTACAACAACACACAACACCTTGTGTGCACAATATTTTTACAACAACAACACAGCAACAACAACTTTGATATGCTTTAAGCTCAAACACAACAAATTACAACACAACAACTTTTCCCAAAACCTTACAACAACACACAACACAACAAGTTTACTGCAATTTTGCTAATAAATGACCTAAAAATGCAAAATTCCTTTGAATAAATTCAAAAATTTACTGAAATATATAAACCAAAAGTGCATGCATTTTCCCCGGAAAATTACGACAAAACACAACAAATTACCTATTCTTCTACAACACAACAACCACAGCAACACATTTGTTGTGTACCGTTTGTGCACACAACACAACAACAACACTTTAAGTCTAAAAAATGACTTGTGACAAGTTGTCACAACCTACAACAAGTTGTTGTGCACACCTATGGTTTCAATTAACTTGTTCCCAAATTAGTAACGTGTGTTCACTGATATTTATAAACTTGGAGTGCGCAGATCACTGTCTCTGTCTAATGTCGTTTCTAAACGAATGATTTCATGCTAAGCAATTTTTAATTATAAAAGATAGATACGGTACGTCATATGATGGAAACATCACGCCAATCATTATCAAAGTGAACATTATTATAAAAACAGCATAATTAGCGACTCGTCAGACGTCAGGATGGATCGTCAATTCGTCAATGCAAATCGCTGTAAAGAGTTATTTTGTAATCTAACAAACCATCATTTTAATTTTACATTCCGCCTATACCTGTGCCAATGGTTCCGCTTGATTGCAGTAAAACATTTCTCCATGGGCTCGTGCTACTTTCTATATGTTGTGTCCGAGGGAATCTGGAATTTTTTATCCAATTATCGGACGCAAATTCCCGTGTGCGCGGATTACTGCTCCCAGGCACGATGAATATTAGTTACGCCGAAACATACTTGAAGACATTGTTATGTAATACCTGATATCGCCTACGTTAATAATAATTGCATGAGCTAAAATTTCCTATGGAATTCCGGCTAAAAGTAATACCTAAAATGAGCAGTGTGATTAGATACACTCTGGTGAAAAAATAGTAATTAGTTCATGCAGAAAATTTTGTTGGGATGTCAGTAACCGTTCTATACGCCTGTTCCCCGAAACAATTATTTTATACAAACCAGCCAACGTATAAAATTAGTATTCAGGCAACACTGATGGCTAGAATGGATCCTACCATCAAACTGATAGCAACTCTGAATTTAGTGCATGCTACATTGGCTAGCTGAAAGTACAATTTGCAGTTAGCAAGATATCCGAACAATATAGACGCTTAGGGTAAGTAATAAATTGCATTTCAATTACATTAAGACCAAAAGACACGAATATATTTAGTACATTAGGGGTTGCATTCTTTTTTTGTAAAGTATAATTGTTTATTTTATGATACTAGGTACTATGGTGGTTCCTTTCCCATAGAGGTGCCTAAACAAACAGTTAATATGGCTAATAAGTTGAAGTATAGTGTTGAGGAGATGGTGCCCGATGACATAATTCCTTTAACGGTTGAGACGAGGTTGCACCAGTCTTTCAAGGATGCCGGTAAAATTCTCATAGCACAATTTTAGCTATCCTTTTGCAGTTTCAAATATCATGAACTTTGGTTTTTAGTTTGTGGCTACTCATGGATGGAATACGAGAAAGCCATACCTTGTTATAACAGCAGACGGGAAACTGCGCACATGGTGGAACTAGCCACGAAATTTTTAGAGGCCTATTTTAATCCAGAAATTGGGTTTATGACTCAAGTGGCGGGCAACGAGCAGATGATCAACTCTTATCCTGCCATTCCAAATATATTTGATACTTGCATTATCGTCGACATTATGCTAACCTCGGGGATAGAGTTGTCCCATTTAACAACAAAGGGCGTATATGATCTAATATTACGGAATCGTAATGCAGACCTATTATGGAACTACTTTCCACGGGAATACAACATTTTACCGGATGACATTGACGACTCCAGCAATGCCGTGCTTGCTCTGTACGCGCGTGGACTCCAAAAATTTGAAGCAGCAGAAATGGCCAGAATTATTTTGGATAAGGCCATATTCCTTGAGGACGGTCTGGTTGATGTGTACTATCCACCCCGGAGTTCAAAGGCTGGTGCACTGAAAAAGTGGGCAGTTACTAAACGTGTTGACCTTGGGGTTACCGCAAACTTTTTGTATTTGCAAGCACTTGTAGGTAAGCCGGATTTGACACGGCTAAAAAAATGCTACGCACTTCTAAATGCGGCGTTGATGGAATTTCAAGATGAGAATGTTCATGAGCATACGGTTATAAACAAGTATGCTAAACATTATGAGAACATTGACATGATTTGTTTCTTTATTTCGAGATTATTCCGTAGTTGTGAGTACGCGCGGAATTTATTTGGGAAGAAACTGAATTCCATTTTCAGACGTCGCCTACTCATAAATTGTGGTAACCCGATTTCAATTGCGTGCAGAATAATGGGAGCAGTAAACGTCGGATTACATTATCTTGAGGATGACCGGGAAATGATTTTACAGGCAGAACGGTATTTGCTGACTGTTCAAAACCCATCTGACTTTTCTTTTCCCCTTGTCACGTTTTACAATGCTCATAAAACATTTTATTTTGGTTCAAAATCTATATCCACTGCATTCGGCCTATCAGCAATACAAACAATACAGAAACATATCCCAATGGCCAATTTAAAACTAGATTAAGAGAGTTTACTTGAGTTAAAACTAATCCCATAACATTCAACAGTGGCATAGAACTTTTACTTGTAGTCGTCTTAGGTTGAAATACGAAGTCGTGATTACAAAAATACTAATCTATGCACTTACATATAATGGATTAGTTTCGACAAATAAATGTTCAGCACAATTAAGAAATCATAAAATGTCAACCAAATCGCCGTTCAATTTATTTACCATAATGTTTAAATGTTCGTATTTGTATATGTATTCATTGCTGTCCTTTCGCGCATAAATAATGCGATAATTAAGAAACTGCACAATTGTGTGTGTACCTGCGCAATTTGGAACTTGATTCATATTAATTGTCATTTTATTGCTTCCGAATTGACTTGTCAAAATTGCACCCAATATTACCCCACGTTACTCTAAATTATGAGTAACTTTCTTTTCCGGAATGTCAGTATTCTTATAAGCCGAACTATAAATTCGGAATTAGTTAATGCACATCATATCTGATATAAAAGCCACATGGCAACTGAATTCAACATATTCCCATTCGATAAGTGTAACCATAATTGGTGTGTAAGAAGCATGAAATTTATCTAAGCCGAACTGGTCCTGACGAGGTAAGAAGTTTTTACAAATGTATAATTTATTTCAGTAGGATAATTATCTCCGTGGTCAATGCTGTTTGAATTTTATAGAAATGTAAGTACTTGAACGTCTAAATCAACGGATACATTATCAATTCCTGCGTAAATATGACACCATGAAATTTCTCGCCCATAATATTGATTTAAGCTGTAGGTAAAGAGATGAGTAATTTACTTATATATTGTAAATTAGATACAAACTTTCAAATATAATGCCGTAAGAGCTTCCGATAATTTATTCAACCAATTCATTGATTTCTGACACCAATAGTATTATATTACGCAGAATACCATCCCATGAACAAGAATTCAGATGGTATAGCAATTACAAATAATTTCGTACTAGCAACCTGTCCCTAAATAGGGACGTTGGTAAAAATTTAGAGAGTGTGAACTTCTATTCTGTTAATAAAACTAGTAAGGTGTAAACCTTTAATACATAACTACCGGAAGTGCGATGTATGCCCCATTAACAACCCAAATACACATTTGACCAATTTCAATATGACTCATAAGCTCAAATTGTACCTCCCATTGGATTTACAAAATAAAAAAATTTTCATGTCGGAGACCCCTCCCCCTTCCAGATGCCACCCTGGCGACAGGGGAGTAATTTGACGCATAGTGCTTTGACAAAAAATGATCGTCTTGAACTCATCTATCGATTTGTAGAATAACATTTTTTAGCGATATGCTGACCCCACCGCCTCAGACACGCCGACCTCTCTACTTCCGGTCATTGACGAGGTCGATGGCTGAAAATCAATAGGGTTCGTGTCCTTGTGCCAAGGTACCTCTATGCCAAATTTGAGCCAAATCGGTCAACGTGGAGGGAAGTTAGAGTGTTCACGGACAGACAGACAGACAGACAGACAGACAGACAGACAGACAAACAAATCAATCGCTATAACTACCTTTCAAGCATTTCATGCTTCCGGTAGTTAATAAATATACATGTACTTACATATTACATATATAGGGCTCTACGTGATCACTTAATTGTAAATGAATTAAATGAAATGAAAGAACATGTCAATAAAATATAAACTCACACGCGGAATTGCAACGAAAATTTGTTGTTCATTTTTTGCCTTAAACAACTTTCACTATGTTAATCAGCGTGCTGGATAGGACCAACTGTCAATTTTTTAGCCAATTCTAATGAAAAAAACATTTCCCGCCTTTTTTAAATTTTTGGTGAGCCACGATCATTATGCTTGAAAACGGGTTTCACCATGCAAATCAGCGTGCTTAATTTGTACCAACTACCTATTTTTTAATTTAATTCTAACATAAAACAAATTTCCCGCTATTTTATCTTATAGGGGGCGCCAAAATCAATGTTAATTGATAAAAATGGCAGATGCTGATTCTACGCTTAAAACTCTGTCTGCGAACCAATGTTCAGCGCAATTTAAAAAGAGTAACTTTACAAACCGTTACATAGTTTCTTGTATAATTTTACCAACATTGTTCAAAAACCGTTAACGTTTTAAAATCGGTTAACGTAGTTATAAGCACTAACTTGGCCGTTGTAATTTCTGTACTCATTGGGGAATTATATTTCGAGTTGACGCACGAAAGGAACGCAATTTTTAGTTTTTGACCTTTGACCTCAAAATTGGCAGTGAACGGTTCTTAATTTCGAACTGTGATACCCCCATTGCACATCCCCATCTTCTTGGCTTTAAAACGATACCTTGCACGTCTTTCTACGATTAGAAACTAAAAAGTTTTAGGAATCACAACGAAAAAATCCAATTTGTATTAAGTATATAGATGACATTTTGTAATATTTGAATTTCGGCAATTGCATTGGTTTATCTGAGAGTAAATACGAATTTAGAACATCCCGGTATTAAGACAATGCCAACTTCTGCTTTAAAGTATAATTCCTTTGAAATCCTGGGCGCTGGACCAATGCTAAACTGCTGAAATAATTTGGCGATAAAGAGAAACAAAACATCCTTGGCTAACGGCTGACCCAAACATTGACGTTTCCCTGCTAGGAACGGTACGAGATATTCCCGAAGCTTCTCGCCCTCTCCGTTACCAGCAAGAAAGCGCTCAGGTCGAAATTCCTTCGGATCTCCCCAAATGTGTTCACAGTGATGAATGTGATACAAGTTTGCCATCAAAATTAGGCCTTTCGGTAGTGTGTAACCGTGAAAATTAATTTCTTCCAGCAGCTCATGTGGTGCTCCAAAGGGCGTCACTGAGGAAAATCGCAATAATTCCAGAATCACCGCCTCCGTATAAGGCATTCTATTGAAATAATTAAAGGTAAAATTAAGTTAGTTCATGAGCATGGGAATTTATGTGTATATAATAAAATTCAAACCAAAATATATGATAGCACATACCTAGGCCTGTCACGTAATGACGGATCTCTGTCTCGCCCAAGTACGTCATCAATTTCATGTTGTAGTTTCCGCTGGACATCAGGATAATGACTTAAATAAACAGAAAGCCATTTGAGACTGGTTGCCGTTGTTTCACCACCGCCGAAAAAAATTTCAACTACAGAACTTAAACTATTTTTCCGTCCGTCGTCCCCTAGAAAGCTATTTTGGCCATGGGATCCACTCAAGTTCACCATGCTTATATGATCGAGATACACATCAATCAGATTTTCGGGATTTCCCTCGACGTGTTTCTTTTTTCGTTCCTCAAACTTTGTCGCAACGAAAGCATGAAAATCTTTGGCGGCGGTGTCTAGCTCATTGTATCCGGAGTGCTTCGGTGAGAGGTATTTCAGCCATGGGAAAAATCCCAGTCCGGTTCGGATCGATTTGTTGGCTGCTTCCATATAGTTTCCATACATATTAGCTATTTTTCTGTCCTCCAACTCTAACCTTTCTCCGGTGACAAATGCCCATAGGGCGTTAATTGCTGACTGACAGAGAGCATGTTCCAGATTCACAGTTCCACTAGAAGATGTTCTCCACGATTTTCGAATCCACTCACACAGCTCGTGAACCTCATGCAATATTAGAGGTTCCATGGACCATCTCTGCCCGAAACCAAGTTGCCGTAAACTCTGCATACAAAAACGTCTTTGCTCGGCCCAAATGGTTCCCACTGTGTTCACAATTCCACGTGGCCCTTGTGATAGCAGGAGCAAAGTGTCCGATTTGAATTTTCCAGTGGATTCCATTGTTCCAAACAGTTCCTTCATTAACTGGACATCGCTGACCACCAAAGCTTTTCTTTGAGCCATTTGAATCGTGTACAAGTCTCCATATTTCTTTGCCCAATCAGATAATTTCAAATGCGGATCTTTCACCATTTGTACCAAATTTCCCAAAATAGGAATACCCGGTGGTCCAGGCGGAAGATTTAATGTACTTCTTTTAAGTTTGTAAATGGAAACACAGTATATTAAAAATAATGATGCTACGACAATGCATAGCAAAATTACAGGGTCGACAATAATGCCGAAGATAATAGCCTTTGTCAGCATTATTACAGATGTATTTAACTTGTGCTACAAGACAGGAATTTTGCCACTGCAAATGCCATTCAATGAATGATACAATTTTTCCAGAAACTGCCCCTTATATATTCATTTGGATCATTTTTGCAGACTGAACCGGTCTTTGTAAAATCGCATTTTGAAATGCGATAAATGTATGTGTTCCTTTGAATACGGTACGGCTTATGGCACAAAAAAGCTCACACACAAGATACATATATTATGCCCCGTGAAATTACAACGATATTTCAGTATATGCTTGCTTGCGTATCTCACCGATTAACCCAGACTATTATTTTTTTATACAAATTTCTCATCAGACTTGTAATGTGAATATATTCCCATTACCCAAATTGGATCCGAATGCGGTATGAGTAAGACCAGGCGACGTGCGATGTTATAATGATTGATCAATCTCCAATTACTCTAATTACGTATTTCATAAAAACTTGTCTACATACGTGAGAAGCATTGAGAAATTTATTGGCCTCATGGAATTTTTGTTGACAACCCATTAATTGTCAGTTTGTAGAACAGTTTCCACGGAACACGTTTCCGAGTAGGAACATAATTTTTAGTACTGGTAAGCGTAAGTAATTACTCGAATTCTAAATTCAGTTTCAAGGAATACAAACACAACTTCATTTTTTGATGCTTTTGGACGGGTGAAAATCATTCCTGCACTTATTTTGTAGGGTTGCCACCTCAATGCCTAGCTTATCACACTGTACTTGAAATGCGTAATTTACTCTGCACTTAACATAAGACAAATACATGAATTTCCCGGCTTGGATTTAGGGATTCAAGAATTACCTAATCATTGTCAGGCATATTAACTTCTAAAATTTCCGTACTGTCGTAATGAACACAATCTGTAATTAATTGAAACGTAACGGCAATGTAAAATCATACCTTCGACAGTATCAATACATGATATTACTGCTTCCGTCGAGATATGTTTTCAATATATGTAAATGTCTGGACGAAA
Organism: Sinella curviseta; assembly: GCA_004115045.4. Lineage (NCBI taxonomy): Eukaryota > Metazoa > Arthropoda > Collembola > Entomobryomorpha > Entomobryidae > Sinella > Sinella curviseta. The sequence continues at coordinate 49,379,747 of CM023202.3, read as the reverse complement.
TGCGCTCGGCAAAAATTATTTGCTTTACGAATATTGTTCTCTGCTACCAGTAGTTACGCATGATACGTAAAATGTCGGATCTACTAAATAGTAATGACAAAAGACATTTGCAACATTGTATCCAGAGAAACATAATTGTTAGGGTGATAATATATAAATAACTGCCACCAAATCATTACAATCGTATTCAGCATTACGGCAGACGGTAGCCATGAATTTGAGTTTGTTTGTCTACATTTTGCTCCGTCCGTTTCCTATGATAAAAAACTCATAATAAGGGACTACTTGGTTGATGACATGGAGTACAAACTAACAGTGCATATAAAAAATTGTTGTTGTTAAATGTGAGCGTTTAATCAACTTGTTTCTGTCCTCTGCAATTGATCTTTAAAACTTTGAAATACAATATTGAGCATATTCGGCAATTACGTTCCGCAATTACAAACTCTGCTAATATAATGGGAATCACTTGTGATTTAAGCCATTCCACTTTTGTGGGAACCATTCATGCCATTTATTCATTCAATAAAAGAGTAATAAAATGTGATTGGTTCCTACGGTGCACACCCGGATTCTGGTTCCCAAAAACAAATATTCTGGCTGTCTCGTTAAGACAACTATGTGATGTTCTTGCTGCCAAAATTACTATAAATTTCCTTTTCCACAAAGCAACTTGAACCTAAAGGTGACTTGAGAAAATACTGTAGTCACTTTGCGGTGGAGTATTGATCAGCGCCTTGTTGCTGCTCCACTTTCCGAGTAACGGGAAAAATAACCTATTACAAATTAGAAAAAGAATCAGCTTAAAGTTGATTCCAGTACAGGGAACATACCAGATTCGTCTACGTCCAATTTCCAATTACCAATATCCAATTTACCACTAGGTACCTAGGAGTCTTCTAGGTGATGTGAATTCCTTGCTGGTATTTTCCATTAATGTGGCATTTAGGATGGTGGCTTCTCTTCTGTGCATTCAAAGAAAGCATTCAATAAGAAAAAACGCTAACTAAATATCGTTCCACTTCAAGAAAATTCACGATTTTGACATGTTTAAAGAGAAACTCCACCTTCTAGTAGGTATGTATATCTGAATCTAATATGCAATGCCATAGCTTGTATTCGCCATAAACATCATTATGTATACCATAATGCATTTTTGCACCTTCCAGTGGCAATTTTGGTTATAATAATTCATTAGAGGAAGCCTGAAACGGATATTTAAGCGGATTCCAAACCAACGTGACGCCGCAAGTACTCTTTGTTTTTCCACAAGATACTGTCACTTTTGGTGGATATTGAGTCTGTAATGCAGTTGGTACATAAATGTGAACAAATCAGTAAAGTAACAAATAGTAAAGCATAGTATACAGGCAGAAAATATACGTCGTTATCTGAATTAATTACTGACGATGAAGTGCATAACATCTACTTGTTAGTTCGTAGGTACATTGCATTGTCTAAATACATAAATATGTTAAAACCTAGGAACTCGTGGTAATCACTATCAGGGAATAAATACACATCATCACAAATTATTATATATTCATTATTTACATACATTGTCCTTAATTATAATTCTTTCGGCATGTTTACTAGGTACTGGAGTAAGAAAATAATGCTAAGAATTAGCTAGTCATATTCAGAATCAGCGGGAAATTTTCTTCCAAATAAACATTATTGCACAAATGAATCGATGCGACTGTTCCATTACTTGTCAGTTAAATGCGATATTTTAGCAATACACTGCAGTGATGGACAACGCAATTCTATAGTTTTGAGTTTGAGTGTGAATTGAGTTGAGTTGTGGAATTTTAGGAACACGTGCTAAGCAAAAAAAGGTGTAAAAGTATCTACAAGTCGCAATTATTATGTGTAACTGCCATTTGTTGGGCGCCAAAAACAATAGTTTTTGCGACAACGTGTATAAAAATTGGTGGGTGTCGGCGCATTAACCATCTCGTATTTGAATGTACCATAATTTAAAAAATACCTATTAGAAAATGTACCTCAAAATGTTTGTTTTTTGTTTGCGTATTAGTATGTATTTAATCGTATGGCCATATCATTATGCATATATGTATACCTACATAAAGATACCTAGTTCATATTATTTACCTACTTGTTTATTGACATCAACAAAGTGTCTTTGCCATAATATTACATACCTATCTATGTACCAAGTTAGTGTTGTCAACTTTGTTTACCGATATTAAGCACTAGAATAAATTATACGTATGTACATGCAAAACTATATACCTATGTACATATTTAGTAAGCTATCTGTTTATCAAAAATAATTGTAACGAAGTACTCAATTCAGTGTTGAAACGTTCCCAATGTACCCTTTCTTAGATTTTAGTGTAGCTCCAATACTTTACAAATCTACACTTTCCTACATATTCCATTCATTCATTCATTATTCCTACAACTATCATTCAGGCTGAAATGTATCTGTAATAAAATCAGTCTTGCCGTTGCAGTCAACGACATCAGGTCCTGAACTAGAAGTCTGAGATGAACAAATGCAGTGCTCACAAAACCTCAAACCTTGAGTTTCACCGTTCCATTATTATCATTAATATTTATTCTTGATATAACGGCCAGCTTTCATCGAAAACGATTCTCCAGATGAATTTTCATATTGGGGGAGGCATGTTGACGTGCTAACTTGAATGCCTGAGTGACGCATGATTGGAGTGGATATGACCTTCACGAGATGACTTTTGGGTGGAGTTGAGTGGTACAGGGATGAAAAAGGTGAATGGTGAGCTGAGTGGATTGTTGTTGCCCACAACTGCTACACTGAATACAAAAAAATCCATCATATATAAAATATAATTTAGTTTTCATTTCTAAATAACGGTTATTGTTGTTCTCATCAAAAACTAATATTTACCGATATATTAAGGACAAATTATTTTTATAGGTTGAAAATATGTCCCAAATGTCCAAAACTGAAGCTAAGATGAGTTCAAAACGGCGACGTATCCACAAAGTTGAACAACTCACACAAATTGATCTTGCTGAAAATGAACGACAAGAGATTGTTAGCCAGGTTTGTCCATACTTTTCGCCAATGTCAGGGTGTTCCCCTATCATTTTTTCATTTCGTAACGTGCATGCTAATTTGATGATTTAATTTTCAGGGGTATGGAACTCATGTACTCATGCCATTGTTCTCATGTTCACGATGTTAATCCTCCTGACTCTACTATAACCGGACACAGAAAGACCTCACAAATATCGTTAGTTTACTATCAAATCGATAAATGTATAATAATAAATATTTTTATACACCACGCAACAATGTAGCATTACTAGCTTACAGATTTCAAATTTGTCTGTGGTGTTTATTGTTCATTATTTACCTTGTCATGAGCTAGCTCCGTATTCATAACAACCAAATCACAAGAAATCATCATCGGTCATTGATTTCAGCAGAATCACCTTCCATGCAGTATCCAGGTCAGTGTTGCTATCAAAGTACAAAACCTACACATAAAGTATTATTGGCTTCACGGGTGCTAAGAAATGAATATGAGCATGAATTTCGTCACGTTGGACGTTTATAATAGTCTGGATAATACTCTAGGTACATAATCTACTTTACTTCCTTTTCGACAGTTGGATGGTAGGCACAGTTTATGCAGGAATCTATCATCTTCCGGAATTCAAAATATCACCCACAAAAATAATGATTGCGAAATATCTCACTGAAAATGTGAATACATTGTACCACAGCTATTCATTTTTGAAATACATTCCCTCTGAATCACGATAAAAAAACTGATCTGCTTGACAAACTGGAGAAACACAATTATTTCAATTTGGCTTAAAACTCGAGATGTAGAGGAATTATTGGCCAAGTTTTGCATTCCGGATTTTAACAAAACGGAATTGTTTCACTACTGAACATACAAAGAGTAGACTCTAAAAAATGCCGTTTATTAAGGAGTGTATTATGTAGTAATATTTGCAGACCATATCATGCTGTAATTAAGGATATAATTCACTGTACCATGATATTCTGTTACCTGACTGGACATATTCTCAATCCATGTTACCACTAGACTAACACATATGAAAATGCGCTGGCTCCAGTCTCCGCTCCATGTAGTAGAGTAGGTGCAGAAACACGATTTATAATTCACAGTCTACATTAAATTGTGCAATGATTATAGGCCACCAGCATGTAGCAAGAGTAGCCCTTTTTTGCGTATGATAAAATTCAATCAAGTTAACATTATGGGAATAGACTTGGGAATCATTCAATAAGCACGTTAAATATGATCGTGTTTGAGAGTGCAAAACGATCATGAAAAATGTACCACATTGTTATGTACTAAGGATGATTGCAAGGTGGTCATTCAACGTAGAAACTCTAACTCATGCTGCCAATTTCATTAATCATACAACATAAATTTATTCGATTTAAATTAAACTGGATCATTTATTATATTAAATACATCAGACACGCATAAAAGTACAAAAACTTGTGAAATAATCCGATAGGAAAACGCATTGTGGATGCACATGTTGTTGCACCAAGGATACTTGCGAATTTGTCACTGATTTCGATATGGTACTCTGCCGAGCTGAAACGAGCTCAGCCAACATTCCGTCCTTGTATATGCGTTTGTAAAGGCTGTCATCTGGTCATTTTTAACGGGCCATCTTTCTGTCCTGAAATAAATAGATAGGTATGTGTTTTAAAAATTTTTCATAGAGGACGACCAGAGAAATATCAAATTCAAGTCATTGTGAAAGAATTGGACACAATTACCTTAAAGGACTACGCCCATTTCAAAGCATAATAGTGCGGCTTAGTAATTTCAAATTGGATGAAAGATTTCTCCACAATCACTTACGAAAATTGGCCGCTTTAAACGCTTCAATAAACTTAAATTTTCGTATTTATAAAAAAATTCTCAGTCCCTTTTACTGAATAAATATGAAGGTACGATTCTTGGCAATTCTGCCACACAGCACAAAACTTCAAACTTGTACCTGAAAGAACATATACCTACGATAGCCAGAAATTTAGTTAGAAAGTTGGAGAAAATCACTTTCATTTTCACTTGGCATCAGAATTTCCGCCAATAACGTTTCACTTTTTACATTGTTCCATTTGTGTCAAAATTCACGCTCGTATTTCCTGTTACACAGTTGCACATAAAATTGTATCCATTTTGTTTTCATACCGGTACGATGTCCAAAATAAATTATCTTAAATTTCGGTTTCCACATATGTTTTTACTCAAGTCTCATACCTAAATTATTAACGGAATAAATTTCAATAGGTCAAATGTGTCGTGGTCATGAGTCGAGATCATACTGAGCATAATTGCACCCGTACATGTGCATGTAATGATGCCATTCACCACCCGTAGCCATGGATGAATCAATGCCACCCACCAGCTTTTTCAGTAATTTTGGAGAGAGCGACACATAACTTAGGACTAGACCAACAACAGAAATTATTTCACCAATCGCACTAAGCGCATCCCTGTCAACTTTAAAATCACTAAACTCAATTGCTCGCTTATTCACCATAACAACTCCGTTATTATTATTATTCCCGTCATCAAAGTGACCACGCTCATTGGAAAAGTTTTCACCGTCGTCGCCTCCGCCGCCGATATACTTGTTGACGTAGTCGCCAACTTTGAACCGCTCAAAGAAAAAGGGGATGACATCAGTGTAAAAGCCAATTATTGATGCTCCAACGCCCAGAATAAATGCTGCGGTGTCAAGGTCATTTACCAAGTTATCTAGTCCGTTACACTTTTTTCCTTCCATTTTAAATTTGTGAACTGTCGGATCACTTTCCTCCTCCTCATGATGGCTCGGTGGTGAAATTATTTCCCAGCTCACATCTTCAGTTGAGTGCACTCCATTTCCAAATTTTGCATTGCTATTGGTACTATTGCCTTTCTTGTGGGATGGTGGGTGCTTAACGGTGTATTTAGACATCACCGGGTCCGGTAGTGTGAAAATTGTATATGTTGCAAGGAGGTAGAAAATCCACCAAAAACTTGATTTCTGGAATTTCAGCGTCATGTTGTAACTTTAGCAGTAATGTAATTTTAGGAGGGGTTAGATGGATTGGTTGTGATCACAGTGGACACTAAAGAGAAACTGAATAACTTTAGCCAGATTTCACCTAAACTTCTACTAACAAATGATCCTAAAGCATACGTTTTTTCTGAAAACGTACTGCATTTTTGTAAATAAAAGTCTGGCTAGTATTTCTAAAAATAAAATTCAAAGTGTATGCCATCACTCTCACTGCATTATTACGTTTTGCTTTCGGATGATGTGTTGCTTGCCAGGTATTTATTCGAAGATGAGTGAAAACAACATGTAAACAATGCGCAGCGGTTTATGCTTCCATGCATAAAAATGCATTCATGTGAATTACTCTGCACCCAGGCCAAAACAATATGTTCTTTTTAGAGAAGATTCCCATTAAATTGCCACGTCATTTAGATTACCAGGTATCATTTTAAGTTATTTATGAAATTGTTTAGGTTTAATTTGTTACGTTTAGGGCTCTCTCAGGATTTACACAACACGTTATATATGAGCTTACCAAATCCCAAAAAAAGCATCTCGCCAGAAACAATAGTTTTGAAACATATACCTTCTCGTTAATGACCATGAATGAAAGAGTGAAAGTGAAATGGCTAAACCACTTTGTAGCAATAACCACTACTTGGAAAGCGGATTCTTATTTTATGCAATCATTACTAACACGTGATTTTATGATAAAATACACTTTGGCTACCAGAAATAAAGTACGCTTTTATGAATAACCTCGTTGTGTTAATACTAACACAAGTTGAAGTTTTAATATTTGTTAATTCTAATGAGGCCAATCAGTAAAGAAATCGGTGCTCAATTTTGCAGAGCTGTGATTGGTTACATTTAGGCACCCGTCAAGGAATGGTTCTGGTGAAAATAATTTCTGAAATGTGTATTGGTCTATTATCGTCGGATGCCTCGGGTGATTCACTAACGCAAGCAGTTTATGTTACAAACAATGTATGCTTTATTCTCAGTACATAACACAGATGCAATTGCAAGTTCACATTCGTTTGTCGTAACATGGATTGTGCTTTAGTAAGACGTTTGACTCACTCAGTTTGTTAGAGAGCGACAGACAGCAGAGATGTAGCAATGCATTTCTCCCAAGACCAAGTACTACAAAATTTGTGTGTGAAAAACCAGCAACAAACTTCAATCAACAATGAACACGGAACTTTTTATAATTTGCATGCTGCTGCTTTTATTACTTCTCTGGTGGACCAGGAAACCATTAAACTTTCCTCCAGGACCCATGGGAATGCCTGTAATTGGGAACCTGCATCAACTTGGCAACGAGCCATACAAGATTTTCATGCAAATGAAAAAGAAATACGGGCCAATTTTTTCTTTGAAATTAGGAAGCATCAAGTACTTTGCTATATTAATCATATTTATATACTATCACACATTGTTTTATGACACTAAAAATAATATTTTAACTTAACAGTGCCATTGTCCTGAATAGTCACAAGGACATCAAAAAGTATTTGGCCGAGCAAAGTTTTCGTGAACGGCCGAAATTCAGTCACAATTTGAAAAGAAGTGGCGGTAGTCCAAGAGGAATTGTGTTCAACTCCGGCACGGCCTTGACAGAACAACGGCGTTTTGCCATTAGATATCTGCGGAACCAATGCTTTGGAAAGAAATCATTTGAGACCATTTTCGGTGACGAACTTGTGGAATTTTTACAATTTTTAGGAACTCATCCAAGCCAATGTGTACCAAGTCAAAACATTTTTCACGCAATGGTCATGAATACATTGTTGAGTCTATTGACAGGCCAGCGCTACACGCACGAGGATCCCGTAATAACCAATTTAGTGGCTGGATTAATTACAGCCCGAACTGGAGCCAGGTCGGTGGATCCCGCACATTTCTTTCCTTTACTCTTCGCATTATGGAAAAGGATTTCGGGTTTGTTCAAGAACAAAAATCATAAGGAAGCCACTGCTGAAATGAACAAGAACTTTATTACGGCCACTATTCAGGCTCATCAGAAAAATTTCAACTCGGGAAAAAATCCCGACTTTATTGATGCATTCCTTCAACAAGTCCAAGTTACGGAAGATGGGAGGAGCAGTTTCAATGGCGACGAAGGAAGTGAGCACCAATATATCTCAAACAGATGTCCAAAATCTTCCCTGGCACTCTGCAGCCAATATTTTTCCCGCTCCTGCTGAAAATCCCGCTCCCCACCCCTTTATATACAAATTTGTAAAAAATCCCCGAATTTCGGAGCAAAATGCGGACAAAACATCCTAGTCTCACATTGCCCCAAGTTTAAAAAATCCCGCTCCTGCAGCAATTGCTGCAGAAAACCGGAACATTTTGGGCATCTGCAAAAATAATTTTTAAAAAGTAATAATGACAATGAAAGATACGATAAATATAATTTTCTTATAAAACGACAGGAAAAAATCTAGTCATAACTTTAATGGACGTTTTGATCGCTGGCTCGGAAACGACTTCCACAACATGCCAGTGGATTTGCGTGCTTCTGGCCGTTCATCAAGACAAGCAGCTTAAAGTTCACGAAGAAATTGACTCTTTCTTACGTTTACCAGTTCTTCCCACACTAAAGGATCGGGCCAGGTATTTAATTTCATGCCAATTAAGAGTAACATTGTTTCATGGCAAACATTTTTTAATGATGTTTTAAACACGTCAGGATGCCCTACACTGAAGCAGTAATCAACGAGGCACTACGATACACCTCCGCGGCGCCCCTATCACTCCTTCACAGCACAACAATGAACACGGAGTGTGGTGGATACGACATACCTAAAGATACGATAGTAATCCCAAATTTGTACGCCGCCATGCATGACCCGGATGTTTGGGGAGATCCAGAAGCATTTCGACCGGAACGGTTTTTATCCGAGGATGAGACGAAACTTGTTGGGCATGAAGCGTTAATTCCTTTCTCTTCTGGGAAAAGAGTGTGTCCTGGCATGCCACTAGCTCGGGATATTTTGTTTCTTTTTACGACCCGTCTTCTTCAGCAGTATAGAATTGAATGTGATACGAATGGAAAAGCTGTAACGGAAGAATATTTTCCAGGAATACTGTTAATCCCTAAGCAACAAACCTTATCATTCACGAAGAAATTAGTTTGATTTTTCATATGTTGCGAAATAAATTCATAATATTGATGACGTGATTACAGGTGCACTTTTATGTATATGTAGAATAAATAATTGCATTGGTACACAATAAAATCCTGAATATACTGTAATTATCTTTGGCCGCGTAGCTTAATAAATGCAGATCAAAATAATTAGCAAGCAACTGGATCGGGCAGACGAATAAAAATGGAGTACACCTTGTTCACATCACAAGCCATTTGATAAAATTAGTATGCACAGAATTTCTCACAAATAGGAACTCCTGCAAATATAATCTGTGCAGATTGTCGTCACTGATTATATTTAGACGTCTAGACATTTTATAATCCTACATTTCAACTTCAAGTGAACATTTGTTGCTTCTGCTGCATCCAATGTTAGAGCAATTAAGTAATGCCACCTGCACCAATTTATGTGTGTCCGAGGCAGAAGTGGTTTTCTGTTGTAGCTGCATACTTTTGCACTGTAAACGAAACTCTACTGGCATCATAAAAATGCAACATTTATCTGACAGTTGATTATACAAAACAAGAAATGTAGAAACGTGATGCCGCAATCGGTGCCTATATGCACTGACCTGAAGTAATAGTCACGTAGTTGAGTATACTTTGGTAATTGTCAGAGAGTGATGCTGTAACTTTTAGGTTTTATTTTTGTGGGTTTAGATTATGAGTTCAAAATATTCTCGTCGTCCGGTATATGTGTATTTATTGGCGTAATAACTCAGTTGTCAATGTAGACTACATTTTACACTGATAACCATCTCATTTTTCAGTCGCACTTTTTTAAATCGTTACAATCATCAATTCAAATGACATCAAAATGCAAGCTGCTATTTATACAATGTTTCAAATTTAATGTGCACAAAATGCAGACATGCTAATTTTATTGACTCGTTTAAAAAATAGGCTATAAAATTATTCAGTCTGCAGACATTGTTTCTATTATCTGAATAATGCATGTGACATGTAGGGAAACCCTAGGCATTTTATCTTGCGCAGACTACATTAATATCTTACCAGCACATTCAATGACAAAGGCGTCATATATAATAATATACAATGTACTGACCTTTACGATAAACTGCACCGGTTTCAAGTGGTATTGCACAGGTGCATGAGCGGGGGAAATGGCCTTGTAATTTCAGTTCGACAACACGATACCAAGTGCACCCAGACAGTTGGATGGGACCGTTAATTCGAGGCGGCTTTCATATTTTATTCGGCAAGTATTTCAAAGAGACATTTTTTTCATCAAAACACTGTCTGTGGTACGAGAAATGATTCCATTAAATAAAAAACCTAATTTATTCTAACATTTTTTTAAAAAATAAATTGGTCGTTGACATTGGCAGAAATACATAGTAGCAGCGAGAAAAAATCTGCTATTTTATTTTATATTCTAGCGCAAAAAAATCTGTCTGCAGACAGTTGACCCTCATTTGTCTTCACTGACGTAAAGACAATTAAAACATTTTGTCTCAAACCTGATTGCAAAGGCAGGCAGACGGAACAAGTTAGCCAAGTTGGAGCTAAAGTACCTTCATTTACCATGGTGACCTAACATGCCATTTCTATTTTTCGAAGCTGCTAGTGATTCCTTTGTGCACTCCGAAATTAGCATTCGAGTTTGAAGCGACCATCACTACATTTCTTCTGCTTCCTTGCTCATTATTGTCGCCTCAAGACTCCACACATTAGTATCGGGAAATTCATTTCACAAAGGTAGGTGCAAAAATTCTGAAACTTTATTTTTTAATGTCACGCTAAGATCCGAAAAGAAAACATAATTTTATATTTCTATCATGATTAAAAATAGACGCCGCTTTCTACCATGGATGCAGTAATGAATTATGAAGAATACTACAAGGTGTTTGAGACCATCGTAAGGGACCTCATGTGCGACGATGAGAATGGTGAGGAAATGGCAATGTCTCTGAAAAGATTTGAGCATCTTTTGCGCTACACTGTTCCTCTGGATAATGAAGTCAGGTGAGGGCCGACATTAGAAAATGTTAGCAAATGTTATCGGAAAATCTTTTTAACTGACAATTATGTTTATTTATTTTTGCCAGAGGTTATCCAGTGGCCACGTCCTATCGAGAAATTCTAGGCGACTCCATTACGGAAGAGCAAGTTCATTTGTGCTATCTTCTAGGATGGTGCTGGCAAATGATGCTCGCCTTCCTGTGCATGTTTGACGATTTCCTGGACCAGGACGAGTACCGATATGGCAAAACCACCTGGTACTTTTTAAACAAAAACAAGCCAATCGCTGTGAACGATGCGATAGTACTGGAGCAGAGCGTGTATCGCCTGCTCCACAAATATTTCGGCGAGTTGCCCTGCTACACCAATTTGCAAACTTACTTCAACGATGCCGTCTACAAGTACTTTCTGGGAAATAGTTTGGAGATGCAGACTACAAAAGAAACTGATTACGACATGATCAACTTTTCTTGGGATATTTATCGGGCATTTAGCAAGCGCATAGAAGGTTTGCACATGGCCGGGTTGTTTGACCTTGCAATGATTTTGGCCGGCTATCCAAAGGAATGCTGGATTCGTCAAAGGGCCCATGCCATTGGAGTGGAGATTGCGTACTACTGGAGAGTTCGGGATGACCTACATGACAGCTTTGGGGAGAAACGAACAAATCCTCTCCGTGACGGAGACATTAAAGCCGGTTTATGTAAATGGCCCATAATTAAGGCAAAGGAAATTGCTGGGCAGAAGCAGTGGCAAATGTTGATCAACTCGTATGGAAAGGATGATTCAGAAAATGTGGAAATTGTCAAGAACGTTTTCCGGGAACTTGACATTCCCAAAATATGTCAAGAGAATTTGGTAGAGTTGAAAGGGAAACTGGAACGGGATATTGACGAGATTTTGCGGAAGGGATACTCAGTCGGGAACAGTTTGAAGCAAGTACTGGAAATTGTTGCAAATTCGGTCGAGTTTTAAAAGGTGTAAGCATGTAATCTGGTTTTGGGACATTGGGGTATAAATTTCTGTATATTGAAAGTACATAGTTGTATTTTCTGTTTTGTATTTATATTTTTTGAATTGATATATGACAATGTTTAAACTGTAGTCAATGTATGGTTCAATGATCTGAAAATAAAGCATAATTTGTAAATTGCATAGAACATTGCGCGCCTCCGAGTGAAATGCACTCAAAATGAAGCAAAGAAATAGTGCACATTTTCACGCAAAATCATTACTGTTATTTTCATGAAAGCACTCCGAAAATAAAAAATAACACTGGCATCCTCACATTTCAATCCAATCAGTTTCATGACATGATGCACGACCATTTCATTTACAATCGTCGCTACATCTTTGTTATTCATCACTCAATTATTCAAAAGAATTTGAACTGTATGCCACGTACCAGTTTTGCACATATTTATAAACTTACTCCTACTTAGGTACTTCACAACCAAACTAAATTGCCTTGAGGATGGAAGTTTGCATGGTGCATGTAATGCTCAAACGTTCAAAGAGTTCAAAAATATATGCCTAGACAAATTAGGTGCATAAAGCCGGTAGCACATAATCTTATCAGGTCAAACTTGCCTTACCTTAGGCCTTACCAAGATTGCATCGTTGCCTTGAAGCTGAGCAATGTAAATGGAAGGTTTTTTATAGGATCAGCATTTCCTGCTCGATATTATATCTAGATGAAGAATGAATGGAAATTGCATCATTTTGAAGTTCATACTTGATTGATGATAATTATTTGTCTGTAATGTAAATCAATACTGAATCTAGTTATCGTGTTATCACATCCACAAAGCTGTTATGTCTGCAACTATAATCAACATGATCTTGAATTTCTATACGTGAGGGTAATAAATGCCACATGCAATTTTATTGATATGCTACTCACTCAAAGTCATTTGCGACTACATTAACCAGACTGGTCATTAAACCATTTTTTTCTGTCGTCGTGAATGCATCTCATTTGAATATCCAAATTATCACTTTTTGACGACATTGGCAATATTATTTTTTTAAAGGATCTTCTTGGATAGGTGCATAAAGTCATTTTGGTTTACATGCATTATTGCCATCACGTACCCAAGTTGCGTTCACCTTCAAGAACGAACGTCATCTCTATTAAAACTTATTATGGCCTTTTGAAATCATACAGGAAGCGCACCGATTAGTGCATGCAGCGATAAAAAGGGGGGGTCAATGAGCGTCCGGTACACAGTAGCCTGACATATTTTTTGTACCAAAGGCAACCAAATTGGTAGTAGTAGAGCAGACTAATCACCGGAATGAATTCCGACTCGAAAGGATGAGTTTTGAGTAAGCAGGGACCATGGGCTTCGAGAGTTAGGGTCATATTCGGATAGATCTCGACGAGCCCGACACAATGGTGAAAGTCCCATCCGAATCGGTCAAACTGGGTCAATTTTACAGGGGGTTTTCGAAATTCGAATATATGGGGCCTTATGACCCGCAAAATTTTTTCGAACCCCAATTTGACCCATCGGGGCTAAATTTAAACCCAAACAAAAATACACCCCAACAAGTTTAAGAGTTGGAGATAATTTTAGAAAAAAAATCTCGGAGGGGTGTTTTCGTATTTTCGAGTAAATCGATTTCGAAAATCGGCAAAAACAAGCCAAAAACTGTAAGGTCACCGGTTGTCACTCATGGAATTCGTGAATTATAAAAATATCTGATATTTTCATCATTTTCAACATATTACACTCAAACTTTAGTTCTAATATGCTTATCGAGTCATTATGAGTCATATTCATCACAAATAACGAGTTAATTGAGTTAATTAACATTAATTAACTTTTACATCTAAAACACTCATATAAAAGCTCCTATACACTCTTTGAGTAGAAATGAGTCATTATGAGGCATTATGAGTCATATTCATCACATATAATGAGTTAATTGAGTTAATTAACATTAATTAACTTTTACATCTAAAACACTCATATATCAGCTCCTATCAACTCTTTGAGTAGAAATGAGTCATTATGAGGCATTATGAGTCATATTCATCACATATAATGAGTTAATTGAGTTAATTAACATTAATTAACTTTTACATCTAAAACACTCATATATCAGCTCCTATACACTCTTTGAGTAGAAATGAGTCATTATGAGGCATTATGAGTCTTATTCATCACATATAATGAGTTAATTGAGTTAATTAACATTAATTAACTTTTACATATAAAACACTCATATATCAGCTCCTATACACTCTTTGAGTAGAAATGAGTCATTAAGAGTCATATTCATCACATATAAAGAGTTATTTGAGTTAATTAACATTAATAAACTGTCACACCCTCAGCCAGATATCAGGTCCAATGCCCTCTCCCCGGTTTCCGTGGACCTCGAGTGGTTGCCGTGGATCCCAGAGGTTGCCGCGGATCCCAGAGGTTGCCGCGGATCCGAGAGGTTGCCGTGGATCCGAGAGGTTGCCATGGATCCGAGAGGTGACCGTCGATCCGAGAGGTTGCCGTCGATCCGAGAGGTTGCCGTCGATCCCAGAGGTTGCCGTGGATCCGAGAAGTTGCCGTGGATCCGAGAGGTTGCCGTGGATCCCAGAGGTTGCCGCGGATCCCAGAGGTTGCCGCGGATCCCAGAGGTTGCCGTGGATCCCAGAGGTTGCCGTGGATTCTTGAGGTTGCCGCGGATCCCAGAGGTTGCCGCGGATCCCAGAGGTTGCCGCGGATCCCAGAGGTTGCCGCGGATCCCAGAGGTTGCCGTGGATCCGAGAGGCTGCCGTGGAGTTCCCGTGGACATAGGATACCGGATGTTTCCTGTATACCTTGAGAAGTTCTATGGAGGTACCCCTGCATCTAAGGAAGTTCGATGGAGGTTCCTCTACATTTTGAGACGTTCCATGGAGGCTACTCTGCATCTAGAGAAGTTTTCGGGATGTTCCGCCATATCTATAGAAGTTGCCGTCAGGTTCCTGTGCGTGGAAGTTAATGGAAGGTCGGTTTGATCGTTGGACATCGTGATCGTATCGTAACTTCCCTGCCCCAGGTTCCTGTCAAACTCTCAATAATGAACCTCCACGGATACTGACAGGATAGACACGAACCTCCCGTGAACCTCCTATGTTCCACAACAACCTCCCAGGATCCCAACAGGATCAGCAGGAACATCCCAGCAATTTTCCCCGGTGTGGAGGAACCTCCCGTAAACCTCTTGGTCCACAGGAAACTCACGGGGACTTCTCTAGATGTGGAAAAACTTCCAGGGAACTTCCCTAGATGCCAAGGAACCTTCATGGAACTTATCTAGACGTGAACGAACCACCCGGAAATATCTCTAGGTATACTGCCACCTCGAAGGGACTTCTTCAAATGCAAGTGAACCTTCACGGAACTTCTCTAGATCCACATGAAACACGGAAACTTCCCTAGATCCGCAGGAAACTCACGGGACCTTCTCTAGATCAAAATGAAACACACGGAAACTTCTCATCATTGGGAAATGCACCGGAACTACTATAGATCTACATGAAACTCCATGGAACTTCTCTAGATGTGGAGGAACCTCCATGGAACTTCACTAGATCCACAGGAATCTCCCGGGATCATGTGTCCCCGGGAAACTCTCTGATCCACGGCAACCTCTGGGATCCACGGCAACCTCTCGGATCGACGGCAACCTCTCGGATCCATGGCAACCTCTCGGATCCACGGCAACCTCTGCGATCCGCGGCAAACTCTGGGATCCGCGGCAAACTCTGGGATCCACGGCAACCTCTGGGATCCACGGCAACCTCTGGGATCCACGGCAACCTCAGGGATCCACGGCAACCTCTGGGATCCACGGCAACCTCTGGGATCCACGGCAACCTCAGGGATCCACGGCAACCTCTGGGATCCACGGCAACCTCTGGGATCCACGGCAACCTCAGGGATCCACGGCAACCTCTGGGATCCACGGCAACCTCTGGGATCCACGGCAACCTCAGGGATCCACGGCAACCTCTGGGATCCACGGCAACCTCTGGGATCCACGGCAACCTCTGGGATCCACGGCAACCTCTGGGATCCACGGCAACCTCTGGGATCCACGGCAACCTCTGGGATCCACGGCAACCTCTGGGATCCACGGCAACCTCTCGGATCGACGGCATTGACGGCAACCTCTGGGATCGACGGTCACCTCTCGGATCGACGGCAACCTCTCGGATCGACGGCAACCTCTCGGATCGACGGCAACCTCTCGGATCGACGGCAACCTCTCGGATCCACGGCAACCTCTGGGATCCACGGCAACCTCTGGGATCCACGGCAACCTCTGGGATCCACGGCAACCTCTGGGATCCACGGCAACCTCTGGGATCCACGGCAACCTCTGGGATCCACGGCAACCTCTGGGATCCACGGCAACCTCTGGGATCCACGGCAACCTCTGGGATCCACGGCAACCTCTGGGATCCACGGCAACCTCTGGGATCCACGGCAACCTCTGGGATCCACGGCAACCTCTCGGATCGACGGCATTGACGGCAACCTCTGGGATCGACGGTCACCTCTCGGATCGACGGCAACCTCTCGGATCGACGGCAACCTCTCGGATCGACGGCAACCTCTCGGATCCACGGCAACCTCTCGGATCCACGGCAACCTCTCGGATCCACGGTAACCTCTGGGATCCACGGCAACTTCTCGGATCCACGGCAACTTCTCGGATCCATGGCAACCTCTGGAATCCGCGGTAACCTCTGGGATCCACGGCAACCTCTGGGATTCACGGCAACCACTCGAGGTCCACGGAAACCGGGGAGAGGGCATTGGACCTGATATCTGGCTGAGGGTGTAAAAGTTTATTAATGTTAATTAACTCAAATAACTCTTTATATGTGATGAATATGACTCTTAATAACTCATTTCTACTCAAAGAGTGTATAGGAGCTGATATATGAGTGTTTTAGATGTAAAAGTTAATTAATGTTAATTAACTCAATTAACTCATTATATGTGATGAATAAGACTCATAATGCCTCATAATGACTCATTTCTACTCAAAGAGTGTATAGGAGCTGATATATGAGTGTTTTATATGTAAAAGTTAATTAATGTTAATTAACTCAATTAACTCATTATATGTGATGAATAAGACTCATAATGCCTCATAATGACTCATTTCTACTCAAAGAGTGTATAGGAGCTGATATATGAGTGTTTTAGATGTAAAAGTTAATTAATGTTAATTAACTCAATTAACTCATTATATGTGATGAATATGACTCATAATGCCTCATAATGACTCATTTCTACTCAAAGAGTTGATAGGAGCTGATATATGAGTGTTTTAGATGTAAAAGTTAATTAATGTTAATTAACTCAATTAACTCATTATATGTGATGAATATGACTCATAATGCCTCATAATGACTCATTTCTACTCAAAGAGTGTATAGGAGCTTTTATATGAGTGTTTTAGATGTAAAAGTTAATTAATGTTAATTAACTCAATTAACTCGTTATTTGTGATGAATATGACTCATAATGACTCGATAAGCATATTAGAACTAAAGTTTGAGTGTAATATGTTGAAAATGATGAAAATATCAGATATTTTTATAATTCACGAATTCCATGAGTGACAACCGGTGACCTTACAGTTTTTGGCTTGTTTTTGCCGATTTTCGAAATCGATTTACTCGAAAATACGAAAACACCCCTCCGAGATTTTTTTTCTAAAATTATCTCCAACTCTTAAACTTGTTGGGGTGTATTTTTGTTTGGGTTTAAATTTAGCCCCGATGGGTCAAATTGGGGTTCGAAAAAATTTTGCGGGTCATAAGGCCCCATATATTCGAATTTCGAAAACCCCCTGTAAAATTGACCCAGTTTGACCGATTCGGATGGGACTTTCACCATTGTGTCGGGCTCGTCGAGATCTATCCGAATATGACCCTAACTCTCGAAGCCCATGGTCCCTGCTTACTCAAAACTCATCCTTTTCTGAAGGCTCGTCACAAGAAACGGCAAAGGGAGCCACACACGACGAAAATGTAAGAGACAAATTTAATGAACAATTTATTGACGTGATGGATCATGTGTCTGCCATTCTGGAGGACAAGGGAGCGGCTGACATGACCGATACGATTGAGTGGCTGAAAGCAGTAATACTTTATAACGTTCCGCATGGAAAGCAAATAAGGTACTATCTATATGATTATTTACTCATTAATTTGTCATGTATTTTTTCTTTCTAAATTTCTGCATCTTATTTCTCAGAGGTCGTTTGGTAGAGACTGCACTCAGGGGTCTAGTGAAGAATCCTACCGAGCAGGATCTCAAACTTGCCCGTGTTCTGGGATGGTGTATTGAAATTGTAAGAAATGATACTATCCCAAAAAAATGTAATACGTATGTTAACCGTAAATTATCCCGATGTGGTTTTTATCAGCTTCAGGCTTGTTTTCTCGTCGCTGATGACATAATGGACAAAGGTGTGACACGGCGAGGTCAACTCTGCTGGTATCGTGTCAACAACCAGGGAAACATTGCATTCAATGACTCATTCTTGCTCGAACACGTTGCCCTGCAAATATTGCGCAAATATTTTGGGAAATCAGAGCAATACGGGGAAATGCTGGAGATGTTTTTAGATACCACTTTCAAGACCATGATGGGACAAAGTTTGGACACGAGAATGGGCAAGGAGAGAAATTTTGATAAATATTCCGCATCGCTTTACAACTCCATTGTGGTGTACAAAACAAGCTACTACACCATTTACCTTCCACTCGCACTTGCCATGCTCCATGCAGGAATTTCGAGGAGGAATACGGATCATCAGAAGCTGTGGAAGGATGTGGAGGATATTGCATTACAAATTGGGACTCTGTTCCAAATTCAGGATGACTACATGGACTTCGACGCCGACTATCAGGTCACTGGCAAAATTGGCACTGACATTCAGGAAGGCAAATGCACTTGGCTTTTTGTGGCGGCCAAGGAAAGATGTACGACAGAAGAATTTCAGAATTTGAGGGAAAGCTATGGCTCAGCGGATAACTCCAAGGTCGAATCAGTTAAGAAGCTGTATATCCGTTTGAACCTGCCTGCTATTTTTAAAAACTGCCAGGAGAAACTGCGCTATGATTTGGTACATCAAATTGGTGACATTCAGCACAACGGCATACAAACTGTTTTATTGAACCTTGTCAACGGCATCAGCAAACGGCAATTTTGAAGTTGAGGGACGTGGCGTGTTCTAAAAGCTTCATATCAAAATCATTTTTGTTTTACCTTTCAAAAGATTTTCCAAATTTTACCTAAATTTACGAAATTTAATGTATTCATTACTCAATTGTAGCAAAAGTAGCTTTTTATTTAAACAATATTATTTGAGTTATGCATGGCAACTGGTTTTGCACCTGCATTTGCTTGTGTGACGCTTGCATAAATTTATTTACCTTACGTATGGCATGCATTTTTAGCATTATTCACAGTAAGCAAATGCATAAATATGCAATAAGTATAACAACATACCTGATCATCTACGAAATGTCTAGACGGAAGCCGGCACACTTTGCATGTACAGGGATGCTCCCTGCAAACTGTCCTGTCCCACAAGTCACCTCATTACAACCATCTGTAAGTATTTACTTGTGCTAACAACCAGTCTATAATTATCATGCTACTAATTTAATATAGCATTGCATTGCATTTGCGTCAGCAAGAAACCAGAATTGTGTTTGTCAGTGCATGCATTTCAGGGCATTTGCAAATTCTATGCCCAATTTCAAACATTTTGTGCAGTGTCATTACAATTTAAAATGTCATTGTTTAAAAAAATGATTTGATCTACAGACATACATTTTTTCCGGCCATGGTTACAGTTTCAAAAAGTTGACAAAATAAAAATAACAAATGTATATGGCTAGAGTAAAATATTATTTTATTGTGAAAGGTCATTAAGTGTGTAATAGCGGATTCAGGCTAATTCAAATAAAAACTCATTGAACCCTGTGGCTTAATTAGGTAGCGCTGGTCCAACAAGCAGACACATTAACCGTGAAACGCGCAAAACGAACTCCTTTAAAATGAGTGTTGGGTCGCTTTACGGCGACACTCGTCATTGGGACGCGGAACATCTAGGTGTGATTCTTAAATAGGTTATTTAGTATCTAAATGTTTGTTTCTTTAAAAATCCCTAGTTTTCACACAAGCTATTCATCGAAAGCAGAATGGAAACCATTGGATCATCCAAAATAAGCTTCAAGGAGACAGGTAAATATTAACACTAATTCTATGTTCATTTTTACAAATAAAAATTCATTTTATTCTAAATATTTTTTTCAGTTTGTGGATATTCCTGGTTGGGTTACGAGATAAAAAAGCTCACATCAATCAGAACCCCACTTCCCATGGAAGAAAGGATACGCTTGACCGCGAAGAAATTGGAAAGTGTGTGCACAGCGAAATATGGATTTCTTACACAAGTGGCACGGGACTTGGAATTGAGCGACTCCGTTATGGCGATCCCGAACATTTTTGACACTGCCCTTATTACTGATCTTGTGACAAGTTCTGGTCTTCAACTTTCACGGGTCACCATGACCACCGTCAGTAATTTGATGATATCAAGCCGCTCGACAGAAGACGGAATCTGGAACTTTTTTCACAAAGGCTACGAAGTTTTACCCGGAGACATTGATACATCTTCTAACGCTGCACTGGCATTACTTGCAACTGGATATGATCCAGAGGAGGTCGGAAGGATGAGTCTAAACATACTGGACAAGGCCGTGCGTCATGAGGATGGGCTGTTTGATGTGTATTGCCGAAAACCGGAAGTCAAGGACATCAACGAAAACGTTTCCGCGTCACTGCAAAAATGGCCAGTCATTCGCCGAGTGGATTTGGGAGTAACGGCAAACTTTTTATACTTACTACACAAAACTGGAACCGCGGAAGCGGAAAAGCTTTTCCCTTCTTTGAAATTCTTGGATGAAGCTGTCTCAGCAATGGCAAACAAACAATATGACCATCCGGCTGTGGTAAAATTTGCAAAATGCTACACTAATTTGGATTTAGTTTGCTTTTTTATCTCCAGACTGCTTACAGTCTCTGACCACGCCAATGGGCTATTTGGGTCTAAGCTAGCTTCAGTGATTCATGACCGGCTTTTATCAGATTGCGGAAATCCCGTCTCGATGGCATGTCGGATTTTGAGCGGAATAAATTCAGGACTGCTGGAAAATCCAAAGGCGAGGGCGTTGATTGAAGTGGAAGCTCGGAGACTGCTGGCCCTTCAAGGCCCTGAGTATGAGTTTGAGAAAGTTGGGATATACAACGCACACGCCACATATTATTTTGGGTCTGCGGCTATCTCAACAGCATTTGCGGTTAGTGCCATTGCAATGCTCAAAAAAGCAACAAACACATACTATGAAATTAGTACCTTTCCTGTTAACGTAGGTACGTAAAAAAATATGCAAACTTTCCATGTTTTGACTCTGGACTTTACTTTACTGTTTATGATGAAGCAAAACATAAACTTAACATAATTGCATTTATTTGGCATGCCTACCGGTGCAATATTTTGATTGGAAATTAAATCATTTACAACGATGTCCAGGCATAATTTTTATTATATTTAAATACACGCATAATGAGCAATCCGTTAAGAAAATGTTGTCATCACTTTGGAGGCGGTAGACGCCGCCATTAAATCAAAAGTAAAGAAGTTGTGACATTTTAAATATAAATTCATTGAAAGCTGATTAATAAAACCTTAATGTTACTATTATTTTGTGTTGGAGCTGATCGACCATACATAAAAAGAAAGGTTACTGATTTTCAGTTTATGTTTTGTGAATAGTTTGCCCCAATTTGGGAATACATATTATTGCTTCCGTGTCGTACTTAATTTGAGAATGAGTAAGTGAGAAATTAACTGCCTTTAGTCACGTCTCTTGGATAAGAATTTTTTTAATCATCAGGCGGAGTCATATCCAGAGCACCCAGGTAAAGCAAATTGCACTCCACCATGCGCTCCCCTAAAACTGGAGACTGCACCAACATTTCCACCATTTTCATCATTGGCGTCTCCATGCGACTGTGGTGAAACCAGTTTGACCTCCAGGTTTAAAAACGTCAACGATGCAGTGAAGCGTACTTCTCTCCTTGCTTTTGGGGTCACGCAATTTATTTTTTTGCTCAACTTCATAAACGTGCTGGCATCCAAAGATACAAGCTAAATTACTAAATTCTGTATATAAATTAACGCGTTGTTTAACTACATATTTTGATACTTTTACACAGTTAATAGTTGTCATAAAGTGAATCTATTGAATAGTATTAACTGCGTACATACCATGTTGCGATCAATGCAATTAACTATTTGCAGCGATTCGCTTGCACACATTTACTCTAAAGCAAAATAATAATATTCTAATAATCAAAATAATAATCTGTTGGATAAACATTATGATATAAAAAAGTGACGTATCTAATGAATTGTTGTCTCAGTAACCTTCAAAACAAGTGATTACTGACCTAATGCATACACTGAAAAGAAGATAGAGAATACGCATCGTGATAATTACACTCCATTTAATGTTGTTGAAATGAAGTGCAAGCAACTATCCGTATTTTGTCCTATGGCATGCACCTGACCTAATCAAGACGAATTCTATTGATAAATGACTCTCATATTACGTGATATGGTTTTACAATGCAACAAACTGCTCAGCCACAGTCCTTGAGAATTTTCGCTTTTTACAGCTTTCCACAGTTTAAAAATGCCTACACATTTGGTTGGTCCTGTGCCAAGTGCACTGTACAAGCGCAATACAAACTTAACGCATATAGTCATTTTAGACGGAATGCATGTTGCGCAGTTACATAACGCCCATCAGCAGTTTCACTTTTTGTTTGAATTGGGGCCAATCAAATGCACTAAAATGTACTCACGGAACTGCACATTGTACTGATTTGAAATTTTAATGGCGTACATAAAGCTTATGAATCATGACGCACCTTCTCAGAATCAAGGTTATATCGATTAAGAAACTCGATTTCTATTTGCGTGCTCATTTCATTGATTAATAAATTCAAATCGCAATCAATAACTCTATTTCAAGTGCGAATATGATAATAAAATGCCTCAAAAAATTTAGAAGCATCTTCCTTCAAATAATAGGCAAGTGATAAAATCCACTCCTACACACACCACGAAACACACAACATTGTTTAGAAGCACGCTTGCGGTAGTATGTTCATCTGCAATAATTACGCTCTGCCTCAGCCAGCCAAATAATTATCTAACCCACAGAGCGGAAAGTAGGATTTTGGATAACATTTTTTGATTGTTTGTGATATAGTTCAACAATTTGAAAATCACATATCCAAAAGCTCACCGTCGTGGCTAGAGAAAACTAGGTACTATTTTTTTGTAGGAATCTTCAATCACTAGAGCGTTGGCCACTAATGAGCAGCATCTACCGCTACCAACATTTACGGCTTGCTAATTGAGCCACACACATTTTTTAGAGAACAGAGTGGGTTCACGCATTTCAAACTAGATACCTACTAATATGCTTTCCGTGTTGCCAACATAATACTCATCCTCCTTAATTCGCTACACGCCGGCATTATAAATTACTAAACCTATCAACATAATTAATCAAAATAAAGTAAAATCCCAAAAGTGAGAGTGCACAAACCCCAAAACATTTCATTCATGCACACTAACCAATTTTTTTCATGTGTGCATATTTCTCCCATGATGCATGACGACGCTGTTTTTATATCAATTTATTTATACGTATTTGATGAAAACTAGTTCAATTGTATTGAAAATATTTGCTCGCATTTTGCCGATTTGATTAGTTTGTAATTTCCTGTTGAAGTGAGCGGTACACAAAAATTCCTAAACCAATTCATAATGAAATTAAGATAGTAGCAATAAATTCGTTTCCTTCAAAAAATATTATCATCATGACGTTTCGATTGGAATTGCGGAGAGGGAAATTGTGGTGGGTTCTCTATCTAATAACCACTTACTCTGTGTTCTCACTTCCGGAAGCTGTATCTTCAAAAGCTTCCGACAAAGTTAAAAAAGTTGCGGAGTCGTCCAAGTCCAGTAAAAACAGCAACAAAAGTAGTAGCACAAAGAGCGGAGGAAACTTGAAATCAACCGGTCGGGATTCCTCAGAGGAAGAAATCAGCCGAGAAGTCATTTCACCTTCAGTAAAAAATCCAGAACTGAAAGCGGATTTCAACGACTTTGGTCCACCTCCCCCACCGCAATTCAGAGGGGAAGAAAAGTGTAATGGGCTGGATAACCTTGTGAACGACCTCAACATTGTTACTTTCATTTGGGGTGTGGGGGCGTCAATAATCGGATTCTACACTGATGTCATTCCCTTGTTAAACGAGAGGTTTTTTAAGATACCCGGCATCACCCACAAAAGTTCGGTTGCAGAGGACACGAATATCCTGAGTGAACTTCAAAACTTGAACAGTGACTTTGTTGATAAGAATGAAGTGCTCGTGATAACGGAGCGGTCAGATTCTGGTAAAGACGACGGAGTAATTGACAGAGACGCATTGAGTGCGACGGCGGAACTGATTTCTGCGATTGCGCTACTTGTCAGTATACCTACCTTATTTCCGGGACTCCTGAAGCATTTTGTGTATGGTTTTGATGGATTGCTGGGACATGGGAGCATGTGGAGCAAATACCTACACAACTACAGATGCAGTTACTCGCACGAGGGAGAGGGCTGGAAAAAAGGATAAATTATTACTGGAATTGTATACTTTGTAACTTTAATGGGAATTTAATCTATGGGCTCAAAAGTGACACGAATTTTTTAAGTTAATTATTGTTTATTATTTCTGAAACTCGTGCCGTTGGGAATTAAAAAATAAGAAGGCCAAAAAATTAATTAAGAATTAAAATGTAGTTCATCGGAAAAAGTTGTACAAGGGTACTTAATATTATTATAAATGTATTAATTTTTGTGAGAAAGCGAAATGAATCGAAATAAAATGGAATGCGTTATACAACTGAATCGTGATGTAGAGAGTCAGTGGGTTTGTGGTTTCATGCTCGACCGGTTTTACACACCTCGAGCATCATCATCAACATACAATTTTGTGCTGCTTACTATCGCTGTTGTATCTTCACTTGCTGGGTTACGGTCAATGTTTTTTATATTATGTGAATGAAATAAACTATACTTACTTGTTTATGTATCACTTTGATGGAAAAAAGCGAAAATAAATTTAATTACTTTGTATCAGAGAATCAATGTGCACTGGAAAGGATATGTGTTATAAATATGAATGAAATTACTTATTGGTATTCAAATTCCTGCTTGCTGATTGAGTGTGATGAAGCTCGTGGGGTCTGCACACATTATTTTTGTAGTAAGTGTCAATTATAACGACATGATAGTGATAAATAACAGTATCCCCGCACAAGGGCATGTACTACGCGAAAATTTCTGCTAAGTCACAACCATAGAAAATTGCACGTTCTGAGTACCAACGTTGTGGATTATAGGCAATTGACATTTAACGTATTGCCCTCAAAACGTTGTGGCATGCGATCACTGTACATCTTAAATTGCTTCTGTTTGCTAATTATCATGTGTAATTGAAGTAGTCCTCTTTTCCAGACGACAAACAATGCACTCAACAGATTAAATAATAATCTTATAAATAAAAACCAGTATGAATACAACCCAACAGATTATTACCTGGAACGGTCAGATTGAGACAATGTACCTACTTGGGTCAATTCTACTTTATTCAAACATAATAAAGTATTAAATACGTTTTTTTCATACAACGAAAGAATTTGCAAGTTTGCTATAAAGTCAAGACCAGTTTTCATTTTTTATCATACATTAAATTCACCCTGTACGTATGTATTTGATTATGTTCATTCTTGAGTTTGTGCATTATTTTTTGTTAGGACGCCGAGCGGAGTGACTGGTTTAAAAAATGCTAAGCGTGTTTCTAGTCACCGTTTTCGACGTAGAAGAGTCCGTCTCATTTCTTGGGATACAGCGGTCAACATGTTACAAGGTTTTCATTGCTGCGACCCCGTCTGCGCGGAGATATTTGTCTGGACTTGTTTCATTATCAGTTGGCATTAATGAAGACCAAAGGGCATTACACCGTGTAGAACTGGTATCATTTAAGCCGCGGCTTAATTATGCTCATGACTTTGACTTTGAAAAAATCCACAAAAACTGGCCGATTCATGATACTATTTTTATAAAGATGAATACATGAATAAGAATTTTATTTTTGGTGGCGTGATGACTGGGTACTGCTACTACAGCGTAAGCACCTGCAGAGTAGTTGTAGGCAACAAAAGACACATGCTACGACTTTCTGGCTCATGTTTTTTTTCGGATTACTATTTAATCCGTTGCACGATACTCAAAATTGTAAAGTCTTGTGACAACGTTTGTCCGAGCGTATTAACACAGTTTTGGTTTGTAAAACTACAGTGTCTCAATACGACATCGCAGAAACGATACCAAAAAATCTTTCTTGACTTTCAATAGCATAAAAAGCTTACAGCAAAGGGAACGACGAACACAGACTTGGATATTAATCGATCACAAAAAACTAATAAGCTATCGTTACAGGAAGAAGGCTCTATGACACATTCCAGCACCAGCCACAATTATTTCTTAAGGACGTCGGTACGCCAGGGTGGAAATGAAAGCTCGGCTAAGGACTTGGTGTTTACAAGAGAGGATGTACCCGTTTTCTTGAAGGTTAATGGACAAAGTCAACTGATCGGATTTAAAATTTCAAAATCGCGCACTTAATAAGTTGAAAATGTGGAATCATTGAACTAATCAAGATCTACAAATACCTCTAATAAAACTAATACCAAGTTATTCCATATAGGTTTTTGGACGATGAAGAGCTGGCCAATTACGTTTATACATACAAATAAATTATGAAAATTTAAATTCAAGTTGTATTTACTGGTATATTGCCTGATTTTTTTCCAAAAATTGATTTCCATCCTAAAAATCCGTTTCATCAGATTGTATTTGTGAATTTTCTTAATTGATTTCCTGATTGTCGCGTTTAGTATGAAAAATCTACAATGACTGTCGTATTGTCACATTTGCATAAATACGACAGATGAATGTATTCACTCATAAGCATTCATTCTAATGAAATGATTCCATGAATAGTTTACGAAATAAAGAATGAAGTAAACCGGTTTAATGAATTTCATGTAAAAAATGTTACATCTTCCTGTGCATTGCTTGGCATGCTAGAACGAACACAATTTGTTCTTAACATCACGTGCTAAGTCTAGTGATGAATATGCCGGCCACTGAACTATCAATTGACCTTGAAATTGTCTACGAGTGCAAT
This sequence comes from Sinella curviseta, assembly GCA_004115045.4. Classification (NCBI taxonomy): domain Eukaryota; kingdom Metazoa; phylum Arthropoda; class Collembola; order Entomobryomorpha; family Entomobryidae; genus Sinella; species Sinella curviseta. The sequence continues at coordinate 49,352,147 of CM023202.3, read as the reverse complement.
GTGAATGTGAGTGGAATGAACGTGGCATATATGCACTTTATAAAACATCGTATCATTGTCGATGTGTGTATATTTTTTCGTAAGATCTCATTTGAACATATTAGTAAAAATACCCGCCATAATCATTACCTGCCAATTGCCAATTTAATTGTTAATTAATCCGTGGACAGTGGACACATTACTCAGGTGCAGATTATTCAGTAAACCTTTCCATTAATGAGTGTGGCAATACCAATCAAACCTATAATAACGAGCAATTTTTATTCTGCAGACTCTGGTATGAGAAGAACGGAAATGGCAGAAATCATTACATCCGCAAGTAATCGTTAATAATATGTTATTTTTCAATGATGCTAAAAGCAGTAAATCCTTCGTCATAAATGTTATTGTGGGCATGTTTGAATTCGTGCCTGGGCGTACATGATGAATGAACCTTTTTTATCCGTGACAAGTTACGTTTAATATGCACATTGTATCACAATCACACTACCCTACGGTTCGTCCGGTGGTGTATGCTTACATTGTGGTATATAAATATATTGTGCTTTAATGATCGTAGTACTGTTTTTCACCGAGCTCATGCATGGTTTGCACTGAAAGTAGGCGATTAAAATACAATAAAACGTGCACATTACTCGGGTGTTTAGAGTGATAATGGACACGTCTAATATTATTCCACTCAATGACTTTTATATTACCCAGCAATTAAATTCCTGAACTAATGAACTATTTCATTCTATTATTTGTTTTGTATGCACGATGCTATTTTGGGGTGCGCCGGACTGGACAATGCTAGTATCTGGATCCTGCGTACAGAGATTAAAATGAAACCCCTATTTTCTTAACATTTTGATATTATCATTTTCAGTCGGAAATTAAATGTTTGATCGGTATGTGCCTCAGTAAGATACTTGGCACTGCATGCAGTCATAATGATGATGGCTTGTGGATTACCTTGGCGACATATGGTTACAGCAACACCAAAACAATATTATATAAGGTTGAATGATGACCAAGAAAAATATGTGCATAGGAAAACTCAGCGAATATGTTAAGGCAACTGAATTTACACACGCTATCATTCTTATGCTTTTATGAATTGTCAAATATTCGCATCATGCACAATGGTACTTTTTTCTGAATTAATTTCCTTAATGCTACGCCCTTGTGAATATTCCGAAAATTTTTGTCCCCAATACTCTTTGAAAATTTTTCCGCCTTCAAAATAAATAGTGATTCAAAGATATTTTTGGCAATTCAAACTGATAGCAATAAAAATTGTTTTACGCTTATGGTGTATTTACAAACGCATTTGTGAAATGATGGTAATTACCAATTACATAAAACCTAAAATCGTCGACAATATCCGGTGAAAACTAAGATCACACCAATAAACGCAAATGGGACAATAAATCCAGGCCAGACATTTGAGTGCGTAAGCTCCCATCCTCGGCTGGTAATTGACCGCGCTGCCTCGCCAATGAAGGTAGAGGGTAGCACTGGTGCCATACACTGTAGCCACACAGGCATTCCCTCCAACGGCCAAAAAATTCCAGATAGTATACCACAGGCGAAGAATATGGCAATTGAGATTACTGCCGCCTGAAATTCTTCATTACAGACGACGCCAAGTAGGCATCCCAATGCAACTCCGGTATATGCACTCACCGTGAATTCAAATACGAGAAGGATTGGATTGCCTAGAACCTGCACTCCAAATAAGACTGCAACTATTACATAGCTCAAAATTGATTCGCTAATGAGGACGAAAAATTCAGTTACGAAATATGCAGTCAGAATTTCCCAAAACTTTACGCCACTGACAATGGTGCGCGCCAGCACACCAGACTTTTTCTCTCCAATCATGCGTATACTCGCACTGACAATAGAGTAGGAAAAAAGAATCCTTTTGAAATAAATCAAAAACAAAAGTTTTAATGTATTGAATAAAATTTCACATGTTTTGGTTATCTGATGTGTAGTTACTTACGTAACGGCTACACTTGGTGCAAGATATTCACGGAAATCAGTGTCGTCAGTTCCAAATATTGGCTGCCCGTACTGCAAAATAAGTGATAATTTTTATGTAAAACGACATTGCATGCAGGTGGGGAAAATTTTTTTGCTCTGACATCAAATGTTACCATAGCGTACCTTCAGCGGAAATTCACCTTGCCGACAATCCAAGCCACAATCTGTTAGGAAGGTTGTAAGGAATTCCTCAAGTGCGTTGTATAAGATTTTCTTTATTTCTGTAACGATCAGAAAGTCTGCAAATATGCAGTTAATAATGTTTAATTTTAGTAATAATTCGAAATCAATTCATCAATCAAAAAATCAAAATTTAGGTCAGTCGTTTTCCTTTGTATATACTTGTTTCATCCAATCGCAATTTTATCTGAGAATCATTGATAATCATGTTGTCCACATTTGATCCAGATGTCAATCTTTCCACTAAATTGTCCGAAAAGTTTTGAGGGAAACTGAGATAGCCCCACATGTTGCCATTTTCTATTTCCCGCACAGCATCACTCTCGTTTGCAATCCAGTTCTGCGAGGGGTTGCCAGATAAGAGCAATCAATCTAAATATCTGATTTCAAAGCATCTATTGACCAAGTACGAGAATTTTATACGGAACCTGATTAAAGGCGTCTTGCGGTATGTTCATAAGAAAGTGGCAGCTCAACAGCTCCGTCGTGCACTCACCAGGAACACGGGATACGTTTTGGCAGGTTGTCCGGTCATTAATTTCCTTATTTAAAATTCCCAGCCCTAGATGCAGTGGAGGCTTTCCAAGGGCAAAACATATTATTACAAGAAGAAGTGTAGAAGGTACAAATATAAACGAGAGCAACCTGCGCAAGAGAAATATTTACGTCATCGACCAAACAATAAAAAAATGTCGTTATCAACATCACAGTGGATAGATGTTAGCTCACAACGGATTTCGTATAAGAACTGTCCAATTTTTCATAGCCAAAGCCGCAATCATGTGCCGAGACGTTGGGGGACTGTTTTCCGCATGTGTGTCGAAATTTATATTAACATTCCGATCTCGTCGTCGGGAACTGGAGACGGTTTCATAGGTGTCGCTTAATCGTATGTTTGGATGGTCTACACGGGAACTGGATGCCTGTGAACAATTTCCGGCGTTCCCTTTGCACACAAGTAATAGAATCTCCTCCAGACTATTTCGTCCGTACTGACGATATAACTGAGCTGGCGAGTTTTCAATAAAAAGTTGGCCTCCTCTCATAAAGCCGATCTGTGTATTGGAATTTTACAGACAATGTATATTTTTTATAAATTTTTACATTCAAGCTTTCTAACGCAAATTTCAATAACTGGATCAGGAGACTTCTAGCCAACAATTGGAAACGTTATACTTATAACTTGTAATGTTCTTACTAAATCCGCCTGCCCACATTCATCAATATAGTGAGTAGTGATTATCGCTGTGGTTTTACAAGTCGCAACCAGTTCTTTCAAGTGCAGCCAAACTCTGAATTAAATACAACGTGCTTAATTAGGTTTTTCTTTAAAATTTACAATCAAAAATATATTGATGTAAAGCAATTGTTCCCCTTAGTTATGTTTATGCTACAGCAATAAAACAATGCAGGCACAAAATGAATTATATACCTTTGTCTGATAAGAGGATCAAGACCCACGGTCTACATAGGAAAAAGATGCTATTAGCACCTTGTCAGTACATATTATAAAAATCATATACAATTGAAACTGAAACTTACCGGTTCGTCCAAAATTAGGAGCTTGGGACTGTGAATGAGTGCCGTGGCCAGTGAAACCCGTCTTTGCTCACCACCACTGTAGCAGATAACCAAAAGGAAGTGTCCAGCATTTCGATTTATTTTAGAGTGGATTGTTGTAAGAGTTTTGCGTCTACCTGAGTGTATTTATTTTTCGGCCATCGTCTGGTAAATCTAGCAGCTCAACTAGCCGATTTACTCTCGTTTGAATTGCTGAATTACCCATCCCAACCAGTCCCCCAAAGTATGCCAAATTTTCTCGGATAGAAAACTCTGCATACAGCGATGTATCTTGTGGCATGTAGCCAACGTTTCCGCCTGGTACACCGCAACGCTTGGATCCGGGCTTCTCGCCAAATAACAGTACATCACCATGATCCAGTTTTTGTTGTCCCAGAATGCACGATAGCATTGTTGTCTTCCCACACCCACTGCTCCCTAACAACCCGTATCTGCAAAACCATTCACAAGGCCAAGTTTTGGATGATTTAGGTAATCACTTAATATATTAGGTACTACCGCTCTTACATTATTCCACGTGGTACATGAAGCGTAATCCCATCCAAAACTCTGTTGCCCAAGTTGTAACATTTTTTCCCGTCAATCACAGAAACCGCTGTGGAGACATTTGCATCGGGTGGGGACACAAATTCTCCATGGAATCCCAGCATTTCAATGCTCGTCATTTCAAAATATTTTCTTCAAAATTAACAAACACAGATTAATTTAATAAAATGTTTTAACAAATTTACTTCGTCGCCTTGTTATGCCAGTTTTGATGCAATTGGATGAGACTGAATAAAATATAACGTTACTGTTGCTGCTGTACTAATTACTTCTGCCCTTGGTCATTGCGACCCAACTTTTATCAACAGCTCACGAATATTCACTAACACGTACAGTTTGAGACTCTAAGCGCACTAAAATTTTAACTATGACTACTCAAAATCACGGCACAAAAGCAAGTATGATTTTGTGGCTACTGTGTAATAATTTGTGAGCATTCAGTTGTCTGTCTGCACCAGATCCACTTCCATAATAAAAGAAGGTAAAGAATATTGATTATGAAAATGATGAAACAGAATGGCACCTACTTTTACTTGGTAAGCAACATTAATGTCTCCACATGGGCTCTTGTAACATTTTCCAGGACAAAAATTTCATTTAATTACAAGTAATTAGAATGCTTTGTTCGTTGTGTCTTTTAGTCCAAACAACGACAAAATGCAGCACCTGAATGCACCTTCATGCTGTAGTATCGCCCAAATTGACACGCAAAACGGCAATCAAGATCATGTAACCAATCAGTTTAGCAGATCAGATAGTAAATTAATATCAATTTGACACTTTCCTCCTAGTTTTAATTTTGTCACAATCGCGTGTGTGACAATGCTATAACATGCAAGTACCCGAATCTAACAAGCATAATTTATGATGTTGGTCATGCATAAAATCGTAAATTGCTCCCGCTGTTATGGAGGTGCAAATTATTAACTAGTAAAACATGGCGAGCTCGGTAGGACATGTATCAATAACAAATTAAAACAATAGGACGAAAACACTCCCTGCTGCGTGGGGTACTAATTGTTGTAAATTTTCACGCCTTGGTTGTCCCAGTATGTTGCGTGCGCGTAAAAATGTCCTTTTGCAAAATAAAACTTTCAAGGCCGCTAGCCAGTAGCATGGTGATGTTTTTTCCTTCGGCAGAAATTGAATATTGTGTTCATATTTCATGATGTTGCATAGTACCTACATTACCCTTTAATACATGCAAACTACGTGTTGCTATACGGTTGTCCAATACATGACATCAGATGAGCAAAAACGTTGAACAGTTTTATCCTCAAGTGTACATAGAGAGGTACTAATTTATACGTAAGGGATGTTTACGATGTACGGTAAGGCCGCTTGAAGCTACCAAGCAAATATGTACATGTGCGCAGTTACTACTGATTGTGCGGCCGTTTTTTACTCCACTTACCTTTGCATTTGTTAATATACTGCATTACCAATGTGACATTTTTTTGATTTGCCACGCTTTACAAAATGCGCCTAGTCACGTAGGTGTTTATCCAGACTACCACCTGAACAATTGCTGCATCAGATAACACTTTACTTTACATCACTGATCTAGAAACCTCTCAGACCACTAAACATCACTCTGCCATTTATAAGGAAAAAATATAAAATTTTGACAGCCAGACAAATTATCGTCTTGAATTCACAAACCACACTTAATGCGTTTTCCCAGTAATATCATTGATAATACAAGACCAAACTTTAAGAATCTTATCTCCAACAATTTTTATTTCTAGTGTAGTTTTGGTCACATAATCGGTATTCATACAGCTGTAGCAAACCTGAAGTACCCCATGGGATGATTTATGGTTTAAATATGCAAACTGGAAACAATTAGCAATCTATAATGAGAGCCAGATGCAGAAGCAAAGAAAAACTTCATTCGCGCTACAAGTGGTGTATTTTGTCACAGCGTGGAATCCGTCTACATTTGGTTTTTTATTATAAGTGGCTTTTAATGATACCATGATATTTTCTTTTCTGCGCTCTTGAAATACATTATGGTTTGACATGGCTGTGAAAAATCACGTGTTATTAAGTTACAACGGAGTGGCTGATATTAGCGCATCAACCGCTTCAAACGAGATTGAATAGGTGTGCATAAACAAAATTCAATTCTGCTTTGTTTCCTTTTAGGATTTACTAGCCAACAGCGCGATCACAATGAAAAATGTTGCAACTAGTGTGCACGGGGCATCAAAATAGCCGATACCTAAAACGTCATTTTTAATGAAAACTACAGCATCATAAATTTGTATTTTTGACGCTCTCATTTTTTCACATAATGCTATGCATATAATTCACCCCAACTGTCACACAGGCCTCCTGAAAAAACTGTCACAATATTTATCATCCATATTCCTGCATATGCGTCGCAATTGACATTGACGAGTACTTCAGACGCTGTAATTCTTATTTGAGGACGTGATGCAGCGCAGCATCAAGGTTGAGTAATAAATTAATGCAATTGATCATTATTTCAGAGATCCAGTGCAATAAAATTATTGTTCGCATTTATTATGCTTCATTGTTTGCTGTGACAGGACATAACCGGAATTTATTTTGGTTTTTAATTGCACGTTACTAGGTAAGAGTAATACCTATCAACCACATCATGCACACCTCGCTCCTAATTTAATTCTTATAACATGTACATAGAGTCGGATGTATTCATCCATGCTGGAATTTGAAATGAATGTTGATCGTCTCGATGGTGATGACACTTGGATTACATGTGGTTTACATGCTCAGTCCTTGTCAATTATGCTGTTAGATGCAGTACACCGCGATGATCATGCAACACGAAGATAACATTCAGTCATGGTTCATTATATTGCACTCGTGTTTGTCGCAGGGTTGTCATGATGTGCTCAGTCATGCTCAAAATGAATTGCACGTGATTTTGGATAAAATGAATATTATATAAGGGACTCATTTGCTTGGAATACAAGCAGTTTCAACCTGTCGGTGATACTAAAATGTTTAAATCTTTTGTGACAAAGTGAACAATTAACACAGTGTCAATTTTTTAACATAGTTCCTTTTTCAATAGCCAAACGACATTCCGTTTAGGAAAACAACTCGACGCCGTCGTGAAATGGGTAAAGTTCTACTAAAAATAGTAAACTATTATTTTTTAAATAATTACGCTTGCTTTCATAAACTAAAATACACTTTGTAGCAATTACATAAAATTAGCAGATAGAACAGCTCACATTTTGTTACAAAATTGGACCTGCTAGTGCATATGGATTTCGTCAGTTAATTTATTTATAATACTAATCTACAATTACTTCCAAATTTTTAACCAAGGATTTAGCAGGGGGCGGACATATACCTGCTAAACCCTATGTTAAAATGTAACTCCTGCTAAACCCTATGTTATCTAATACTAAACCCCATATTAAATCGTAACAAAAATGTTACCCCTGCTAAACCCTATGTTAAATCGTAACAGAAACGCTTTCCCTGTTAAACGTTAAATAAAACCGCTCGATAATTTAGTGAATGATAGACGCGGTGTTAATTTCTTGAATGCTAAACCCCGTGTTAATTTGTTGAATGTTAAACCCGGGTTAATTTTTTGAATGCTAAACCCCGTGTTAATTTTTTGAATGCTAAACCCCGTGTTAATTTTTTGAATGCTAAATCCCGTGTTAATTTTTTGAATGCTAAACTCCGTGTTAATTTTTTGGATGCTAACCCCGTGTTAATTTTTTGAATGCTAAACCCCGTGTTAATTTTTTGGATGCTAAACCCCGTGTTAATTTTTGAATGCTAAACCCCGTGTTAATTTTTTGGATGCTAAACCCCGTGTTAATTTTTTGGATGCTAAACCCCGTGTTAATTTTTTGAATGCTAAACCCCGTGTTAATTTTTTGAATGCTAAACCCCCTGATGATTTATTTATTGCTAACCCAGCGCCATATAATAGCATGACAGGTGTTAATAGATAGGGCATGTTGATTTGTGGAATTTGTAGAACACGACGCAGGCCCTAGGCCTGCGGCGTGTCAAACACCATGCTCGTAATACCCAATAAGCCTACACTCTATATATTCTACTGTTTACACCACACGCCCTACCATTTACCCCATAGTTGCTCCCATTTTCGCTACACGTCGTACAGTTTACGCTGTTCGTATTACCGATTACATTTCACACTCCGTCCTTCCGTTCACTTTGCGTGCCCTTCCTAATACTCTACGCACCCTTCCGTTTGATCTATACGACTTACCGTTTGATCTACACGCCCTACCGTTTGATTTACACGCCCTACCATGTGATCTACACGCCCTACCGCTTGATCTACACGCCTTACTGTTTGATCTACACGCCCTACTGTTAGATCGACACGCCCGACCGTTTGATCTGCACGCCCTACCGCTTTAGCTACACGCACTTCCGCTTTAGCTACACGCTTTACCGCTTTATCTACACGCCCTACTGTTAGATCTACACGCCCTACTGTTAGATCTACACGCCCTACCGCTTTATCTACACGCCCTACTGTTAGATCTACACGCCCTACTGTTAGATCTACACGCCCTACCGTTAGATCTACACGCCCTACCGTTAGATCTACACGCCCTACCGTTTGATCTACACGCTCTACCGTTTGATCTACACGCCCTACCGTTTGATCTACACGCCCTACCGTTTGATCTACACGCCCTACCGTTTGATCTACACGCTCTACCGTTTGATCTACACGCCCTACCGTTTGATCTACACGCCCTACCGTTTGATCTACACGCCCTACCGTTTGATCTACACGCCCTACCGTTTGATCTACACGCCCTACCGCTTGATCTACACGCCCTACGGTTTGAACTACACGCCCTACCGTTTGATCTACACGCCCTACGGCTTTAGCTACAGTCTTTACCGCTTTATCTACAAGCATTACTGTTAGATCTACACGCCCTACCGTTTGCTGTACACGCCTTTCCGTTTTATCTACACGCCATACCGCTTTATCTACACGCCATACCGCTTTATCTACACGCCCTACTGTTAGATCTACATGCCCTACCGTTTTATCTACACGCCCTACCGCTTTATCTACAAGCATTGCTGTTAGATCTACACGCCATACCGTTTGCTGTACACGCCTTTCCGTTTTATCTACACGCCATACCGCTTTATCTACACGCCCTACTGTTAGATCTACATGCCCTACCGTTTGCTCTACACGCCCTACCGTTTGCTGTACACGCCTTTCCGTTTTATCTACACGCCCTACCGTTTGATCTACACTTTAGTATTAGTATTTACTTACGGTAAACGGTTATTTGCGCAAGCAAGCTTGTGCAAATAATGGAGTCGCGGAGTTAAGATTTGTTCTATAAAAGTTGTCACGGTGAAAGACGGTGAAACAGACACTGGAGCGACTAAAGCAAACAGATTCGGTTAGATTAGTTTGGTACGATGCCCTGATGTGTGCACTTTGACATACAGTTTACAATTGTAATTTGAATAAATTGACGTCTACCCTTATCGCTATCTCTCAGGACGAAGTTTATATGAATTTTTGCGGCGGTCCATATCATTGCATAGGAAATGAATCTAATTTGCATGCTTACCATATTTTCAACCGACTAGACTACGACCGGTAATATTATACGCCCAAGTAATTGCGATACATTACATTTACTTTTTTCTGCCACCAGTTAGTGGTGATGTTTTCATCTATCCGGTAATCGACCTCATTTTTACAAATATTTAATTGATGTTGCATACTGCAAGCATTGGTCGTTTGAATTAACGGGTAAATTTCTATAAACCGCATGGCGGCTCTAGTTGATTATTATGATTCTCAGGTTTCCACGATAAAGCGTGGGTAACGTCTGCGCTCTCTGACGAGGATGTTCCCAAGGCCCTGGTCCTACTGCACTCCTTGAAACGAGTGTTTACGCTGCATAAAATCGCTGTGATCGTATCATCAAGAGTTTCGATCAACCTGAGGTAAGTCATTATTTCCATTTATTAACGCATAACTATCGTCACATGTTCATTCCATTCGCTTCGGGGTTAGATAATTAAACTAGTATCATAATATGTTAGTCATTTTTGTAAGGAAATTTCAGAGCATATGTACATAACCAATGTTATCTTTTTACCTGATTTTTGAGCAAAGCCACTTGTAATCCCCATCAATACTTTGTTGGAGTACATGTCCATTTCAGTGTGTACTTATCGCAAAAGTATAGCATGAAACATCCAATTGTACATAAGCAAAGGCAAGGGATCTCATACATGTGATATTCGTATTAACGAAATTGAATCATATTGTTTCACATTTGTGCTGTTTGGCTCGCTCTTTATAATAGTTCAGAGTTGTTCATACGGAAGCAAGGTCATAGACGTTCATTTTACTGGTAGCTGAAACAAAAATATGTGATTTGGAACACAGGAAAACGAATGGACCAAATAGAATGTTTTTAAGAGTCAATTCTCAAGACCATATTTCACGACAAAATTCCAATGACTCAAATTGCAAAAAGTTGGGCCTTCAATTTTTAATTCTGTCTTTGCGATTCCAAAAATACTTTAGTAAATATATTTGGGCACATATATTTAATTGTTATGATCACCACATCTTGTCAGATGAAGGTACCCAAACGGATAAATTTTATTTCGTAAAGGCACGTTCTTTATGGAGCGATGACAAAATAGCTGAAACCAAGTACTTATTTCACTTTCATTTATACTTACGGCGGACCATGAAAAATTGGTCGTGTATAATTTCAGCACCCATTAAGCTTGGTGCATTCTGTTGGGTCTAAAAAGTAAATTTTTCGCTGCAGATTTTACCCCAGCCACCATGCGTTGGGTAATAATGCGGCCAGTTCAAAACAAAAAATACCCATCTGCAGCAGAAGTTTCTTATTCTAGTGCACGGAACCACCTTAAATAGGATGTAAGATGCCGGATAAAGCGACGAAAATGTGGGTTGACCTAGATTTATTGTTGTCCATTGTGTTATGTGTCGATCATATTTTATTCAGCTTCTTTAAAGCTGACTGAACACATTAAAAGTTTTGCCTCATTGGCATATCTCGGAATTATACTAGTGCATTTACTTACGAAACCCAAAAATTACAAATTTCAGCCTTTTCCAAATATTGTACGATTTTTAAATCAGGGGGAAAGGTATGAACGAAACCGAAAATTTTATTAGGTTCATTCAGGTTAAAAGATAAGGTTAGAAAGATAGGTTCAATAAATTATCATGGAAACATACAGGACAAACAGAAAAGGACAAAAACAAATCAAAATCAATCCACATTCCCACATTTTCGTCGTTACATCTTATTTCAAGACGGTTTCGTGTATCAGAAAGATAACCTTCTGCTGTAGATAGGAAATTTTTTTGCACATACTTTAGTTATTCCGTAAAACACGGCGGTGCAAATAAACCTGCCAATCAAAAATCACGACTCCTTCCGCATGGAGCGCACCGACAGGAAAAGTGTGCTGAAATTTTACACAGCCTATTCTTTGATGCTCGATAAAACCGGAAACAAGAGGAATTTCTCGGTGTCGACTTTATTGCCATCACGCCAAACAAAACGTGCTTACAATGGTCCGTGTCATTCATACTCCGTTGGCAAAACTAAAAAAATAAATGCTAATCGGTACAATGGCAGGATGGAAAACTTTCTTGTGTTGAAGAATATATTATGACGTCAGGCAGAAGAATATTTTGTTGCTGTGACCCCTTCGAAGATGAATGTTTTCGGTTTTTGCTGTTAGTTTAGTTAGACGGAAAGCTGAAATATTAAACAGTAATGCCGAATTTCTTGATCTGTGTAATGAGGGTGTATTGAGACATCAGCCGTTCATTGTCTTTTCGTATATTAAAATTACCGGGGACCACAGCAAAGAATTTTTCCCTGCGTGACGTCATAATAGATTCTTCAAGACAAATAAGTTTACTGTCTAGTCACTGTAAATAGGAAGACAAAACGAATGTCACTTTTCATATTCCTGTTACAAAAGTTCTCCCCCCAAAACGTCTGAAAATTTTCCCAAATTTGCAGTAAACTGTTGTCTGTAAACTTCGACATCGCAAAACCCTAACTGTGTCACTAAAATATTTTTGTACACTAAATTGCACGACCTTGAAGTCTAAAATTTTTGAAACTGTTTGTTTATTAGAATGATGTATCAAATTAGCATAGATGGGACCGATTTGGGAAATCCGTGTCACTCGGATATTAGAGGGCACACTTTGAGAACACATGTAGTGACTATATCCGAAATTGAACATGGCGTACGTTTAGAGTTTGGGAATATTAACAAACATTGCTTTTCAACAGTTTTCGTATTTTTAAAATTCCAAGATTAACAAGATTATAAGAAAATTTAGTACCCTATAGAGTTAGGGACGGTATCCACAAAATTGGAGTGGAATCTATGGTATATATAAGCTAATTGGAATTCTTTTATCCAACTTAAAACCTTTTTAGTTTGTATTAAGATGTCCACGGCTGATGTGTTATTCAGCTCCAGATCGAAAGCCGAGTGCATTGTGTTGCTGACATTTTGTAATTTACAATGACTAAATTAATAAGTAAGATCGGAGGTCAACTAATTACACATTTAGCTTTCGGGGTAAAAACAAAAAATGGAAAGGGATAATTGCACTATCATACTGCCCGCAAATGTTCGCGGAGTCAATATTTGAAGCATGTACGATATCTGATTGTGAGGTCAAGTTTGAAAATTCAATTTAAGCTGTGAATGTGGTTACGAAACTGTGCAACCATAACTAAATACAGTTTAGTACCGAAGTTTAATATTCAAGTAAATGAAGCTGGAGAGGTAATTATGGGAAGGTATCACACTTGACGAATTATTACACATAAAAAAGCTAGTTCACGACCATTTCATGGCAAATTGCAAAAAAGGAAGGTTGTCGTGGCTCATGCTCGCATCGATAAATTGCATTGGTGATACTTGTTCATGTATTGATGTTGGTGACTACAAAATCGCTTTTAATTGTGATCAGAAGCGCCACTTGAACGTGTTAAAATACAAATGTGTCAAAGGATATAATTTGATGCCAACTCCTTGTTGTAGTTTTTGGACCAAGATTAATAAACAAAATATGTGTTTTTAATTATCTGGAAGCATAAAATGCATGCTATCTTGGAGGTATACGTGTAACGCTTTCTCTCAGGAGGAGTACAAGGCCATACAATAGTACCAAATGTACTTCCGATGTACATATTCACAGATGAGGATGTATTATGTAGCCATTTTGATACATTCTTGCTAATCCAGAATGTGAATACAAAATATGTGCCTAGGCAGGATTTATCCCAACAATTTTTAGGAATTAATTTGGAGCACATTTAAAACGATGATTTCCAAGTTTTTACGAAAATGATGAGAATTTGTAGTTAGTGTTTGTTCAAGGCATGCACGTGTAACACTCCCAGAGTCACCGACCAAATAAAATGACTGATAGTTTATTATAACTTTATTGGTAGTTGACTTTACACTTTAGTTCATTTTCCTCATTGATTCTACATTCGTTGTAGGAAAAAAATAATTCATTTGATAATGATTGTAATCACCAGAGAGATATTGCAAATTTTCAATAACTTATCGGAACATTATTGATCCCATCCAAATTCATCATTTTAGTTTATCAGCCACTCTTGGAAGTCAGTATTTGTCAGGTAACATTCACTTGTTGCTACATTACATAAAAATCTATCAGGTGTTATTTACGGTTGCACATGATGTGTTTGTAGTTACTATTGTCGTAAGTTTAGTTGATAGAATTTAAACAAATAGTACTAAACTACCATAAGCATCAACTTTTGAAGAGTATCTGTTTGTATTTTATTTGCCTTATGGTACGTATTAAATAATTACATTCGACTGTGATGACCGGTTATCTTAAGCTAGACACGGCCGTAGTCATGTACGTACTAGTAATGATGCTCATCATCTGCGCAAAAAATGTGTACACGTTTTTATATAAGCATAACATTAAGTTAACCAACGAAAGCAAATGATTAATCTAATCGTAACATACTCATCCTTATTCAACAGAAATGCACTGGACCATGCCTTTGATTTTGTTTTAATCCTAATGGAAGAACGCAACACTTCTGGCTTGAAGTTGGAGGATTTTGTGAAACTGTACTCTCTCTCGGCTATGTCTGCTTTTGAAACTTGTGCGTATTTGTCTCCATCTATGATGATTCTGAAAAATTGCGATCACATTCTTGCCAATGAAACAAACGGATTTCGGACTCTGCCAGATTGCAGGGACTCTTCCATGTTTCTCTTTAAACCCTCTGTTGAGCATTTTGAAACTCTGATGGCGGGACTGAAGGACCTGAAAGGCACCGGTACGACACATTGATATTATCGATTACAAAAATATAATGAAACGGTCTAATGCATTTATAAATATGTTCTTCAGACTTTTCTTTTGGCAACTATATCCATGCGCATAGAAGGCTCCCAGGCAAGATAAACGAATTTCTGGATCCTAAGTACTGCAAGTCGGCCGGTGTCGGTGACTGGCTAATTGGGTTGGTGGAGTTATTTAATTTGTATACCCTTATAAGAATTTAGATTTGTAACAGCGGGTGCATTGTCACCTAAAGTTAACCATTTGCTAGTGATTGTAATAGTTTTTGGAGGGGCAGCCTATTGACAATTAATTCTTGAGTAATCTAATTTTAACGAACATTACAGATGTGAGCCAGACATGCCCATTGTTAACCTGGTAGATTACCCGGATGAAGCAAATGCTGGATTATGGAAAAACGCCGGCATTGGTGGAAAATATGTGGCAAGAGTCTGCCTTAATATTCAACGAGACCAAGTGTTGCCCCTTATTAGAAGTTGCGAGGGGATTCCCACTGCACTTTCGGAAGAGAAAAGGTACCTACACAACTTCAACAAGGATGCAGTAGCTATTGTCGGAATGAGTTGCCGATATCCGGGTGCAGACAACCTGGAGGAATTTTGGCAAATATTGTTCCATGGAAAGGATGCAACTGGAAATCCCCCTCCGTTTAGATGGCTTCGCCATCAATGTTCCAAATATTTACCTGACGCCATGTCAAGGAATGCTGGATTCTTGAAGAATCCGGTTGATGAATTTGATGCTAAATTTTTTGGTGAGTGTTATGAATTACGTATGAAATTATTTTAATGTCGTCATGCTTGTAAAATAATGGTAAGGTTTTGTTTCAATACGCAGGAATTTCTCCCAAGGAGGTCATGAACATGGATCCCCAACATCGGTTACTCCTTGAGCTCATTTGGGAGGGTCTTGAAGACGCTTGCATTGATCCACATAAACTACGTGGTACCTCCGGCTCAGTTTTCATGGGGTCGTACCTGAACGAATACAAAGAAATCCTGTTGCAGTCGGAAAACACGCAGTTTTATAGGGATTACATGGGAAACTCCATCGGAGCGGCGGCAGCGCGAATTTCGTTTCTGCTCGGAATGACAGGTCCAAGTATTTCCACCGAGTCCGGATGCAGCTCGGCATTGGTCGCTGTTCATTTGGCATGTAGAAGTTTGCGGCTCGGAGAAACACATCTTGCCTTGGCATGCGGAGTGAACTTAATTCTGAATCCATTCAACAAGGACGACATGGGTGCCGCATTTTCCCCCGACGGTCGCAGCAAAACATTCTCTGCGGACGCCAACGGATTTGGGAGAGCCGAGGGTGGAGGAGTACTCGTGTTGAAGAGACTGAGTGATGCGGTCAGGGACGAGGACAAAATTTGGGGTGTTATTAGGGGCTCTGCTATTTGCCAGGAAGGATTATCCCAAAGTTTGGGTACTCCCACGGTTCACTGCGAGTCCCTTGCCATGATGAAGGCGCTCCGCGATGCAGATGTTCTACCAGAGGAAGTTACATACGTGGAAGCGCATGGGACTGGTACTGTTGTTGGGGATCCAGTGGAAATTGCGGCCATCATGAAGGCGTACAGCTCACCCGATCGGAAGGAGCCACTGATAATTGGATCCGTTAAAACAAACGTGGGACACACCGAGTCCTGCGCAGGAATTACTGGCATGATGAAGGTCCTCCTGTCCATGCATCACGAAGTAATACCCTCCCATATTAATTGCTTGAAACTGAATCCTGAGCTTGATTTGGGTGCAATACCGGCAATTATTCCTTTCGATCCCATTGACTGGAAACGCGAAGGAGGCAAACCAAGGATTGCAGGTGTCAGCTCACATGGCATAACAGGGACAGATGGACACATAATCATTGAAGAACCACCAGAATTGGCTGCCATAACTGGAATACAGATGGATGAAGTAAGGGATAGGCCACTGCATATTATGAAGGTATCCGCGAAGACGGAGGAAGCGCTTAACATTCAGTTGGAAAACTTTAAAACTACAATCCGAAAAAGCGACGATGATGTTTCTGACATTACGTACAGCGCAAATATTGGTCGAGCGGATTTTCCGTTCCGAGTGGCTGCAATTGGAAGGAGTAGTAATGAAATTGCCGAAATGATCGAGCAGAGAAAGTATTGGAAAGGAGAGGCAAGTTCCGAGGACCCGGGAAAAATTTGCTTCCTTTTCACCGGTCAAGGATCCCAGTATCCAGGAATGGCAAAGCAGCTTTACGCAACGAGCCCTGTTTTCAGGATTCATTTTGAACACTGCGCTAATATCCTGAGAGATAAATACAGGATTGATATCGTCAAAATCATGTGGACTGGTGATCCAGACTCCCAACATGAGATCAGCCAAACCATATACAGTCAAACCGGCATTTTTTGCTTGGAGTATGCTCTTGTGAAATTATGGGAGTCGTGGGGTGTACACCCAGACTACGTTTTGGGTCATAGTCTCGGCGAGTTTGCCGCTGCTGTGTGTGCTGGCATCCTGTCTGTGGAAGACGCAATTACGCTTGTTGCTGAAAGAAGTAGGCTGATAGATGGGCTTCCGGAGGGAAGAATGCTCGTGATCAAGGCAGACCAAGAAGTGGTTGAAAAAACATTGGCAGATTTTTCTGGTGGCACACAAGGCATAGTTCTGGACTTTGCAGCAATAAACTCCCAGGAGCAGACGGTTGTGGCTGGGGATACAAATATGATATCTAGTTTTGCCCAGTTTTGCAGAAAAGGTGGAATGAAGTGTCTGGTTTTGGACGCCACCCATGCATTTCACTCGAAACACATGGATCCTATTCTGGACAGGTATAGAGCTGTAGCGAAGACTATACATAATGGATGCGAGCTGAAATGCAAATACATATCGGGACTAAAAGGGGAACTCTATAATTTGGAGCAATTCAATTACGAATACTGGGTTCAGCATACCAGGGATCCCGTTAGGTTTCTAGATGCTAGTAAAATGGCAGTTCAGCTAGGATGCAGAATTTTTATTGAGATTGGTCCACAACCAGTTCTTTCCTCGCTGACCATGGTCAACAATGAGGACGATTTGCAGTGCGTTCCTTCACTCAAGAGAAACGAGGACGAATGGGTAACTTTATTAGCGTCCATGGCCAGGCTTTATACATGTGGTATCAACTTTGACTGGACCGGGATGGATCGATACAATCGTCGCAGGAAAGTGCGTCTACCCAGCTACCCATTTTTGAGAAAGAAATTCTGGCCAGAACTGTTGTATCGTAGTGGAAAGGAAATGCATCCGCTGTTGGGATCCATAATCCCAAATGCAACTTCCACTAAAATATTTCAATGCGGCATCAACTTAAAAAACCTGGAGTACATTGGAGATCACATCTTCGGTAACAATGTTGTATGCCCCGGTGCATGCTTCCTAGAAATGTGCATGGCAGGCGGTCTAGCGGCACTGCAAGGCTCCTCGGACACATTGGGTAAGCCAGGCAGACCGATGGTGGTTGAAAACATGACACTCATATCACCACTTTTTTTGGAGGAATCCAAATCCCGGCACGTCCAGACCGTCGTGCAATGCAACAATAACGAGGGTATCGAACGTAACAAGTGGGAGTCCGTGGTAAATATTTACCATCGTCTGGACGAAGATCTGAATGCATCCTGGGCTCAGCATGTAAATGCTATATTTTATCCAGTTACAACTGCATTGGAGCATTTGCGTTATATCGATCCAGTAAAACTACGCGAACTAGTATCTACACCATGTAACGGTGAAGCATCCGCACGTCTATATCTAAGGTTGGCCGCAGTCGGTTATAGATTTGGAGAGAAGTTACGAAGTATTCAGGAGATTTGGGTTAATGAAGACCATTCACTGTTGGTAAAAATAAACAGTCCCAACAAGGAGGCACGGCATGGCAGTTACGTTGTGCACCCCATTGTTTTAGATGCCATGATACAGGCACTACTGATGCAGAAGTTCAACGGTGACGGCAAAATAACATTTTGCGTGCCAATTAAAATTGGAAAGTTTGTATGGATTTCAACCGCATCACCGGAAGCAACAACGCACATGTTCATTCAAATACTGGACGGTTCTGCATACCTCCTTGATGCTTGTGGAAAATTGCTTGCGGTTATGTCTGATGTCGAATTTGTCGAAACTACCCTAAGTGTTCTGGAGTCATTAATGGCGAATCAGACGAAGTCGATGCCCGATATGTGGGAAGAAGTTTGGCGCCCAACCACGAGTTCAGTGCAAGATAAAACACCTGTAAAGCATGACATTGCTAGCACCGACGGGGTGGAGAATCGCAAAATATATCCTGATAGCCAGAAAGAAGGAAGAAAAATATGGCTCATATTCCACAATGGAGACAATATTTGCAACTACCTTCAGAAAAAAATTCCCCAACGCAGTAGCAAACACAAAGTTGTGTCGGTCACTCTGGGTTGCCAATTCGAGAATCTCTCAGCTAACATCTTTTCAATTAGGCCTGATTATGATCGCGATTTTGTTGAATTGATGGATACGATCGCTCGTAGTCAGGATAATATTGAGGGAATTATCTTTGGTTGGGGCATGGTGGATAGCAGCACAGCACAAGAATATATTCTACGACCTTACTCCTTGCTAATAAAGTCGCTTCTAAATTTAACTAATGGAAAGCGACCAAGGTTATACGTCCTCACCCGCGGAGCAGTTAACGTCGAAGAATATGATATCGAAAACTTCCATTCCAGCACACTTTGGGGATACACCAAATCGTTGAGTAACGAGGACGTGGGACTTTATTGCAAATGCATTGATATTGGTGATCATACTGGAGAGGATGCCTTGCTGAAACTATATCTCGAGCTTTGGAATCCGGACCGACAAGTGCAAGTAGCCATGCGTGGGAACAGAAGATACATTCCCAGATTAGTTCCCCACAAACCGCAACACGGAAGCCTAAAACTGCCCGTGGGCGTTGACAGAATCAAACTTATTTTACCAGAAAGTAATGCTATCGATGATTTATCATTTGGACTACTTGATGATATACATCTGTCACCGTTGGAAGTTGAAATTGAAGTGAA
Organism: Sinella curviseta; assembly: GCA_004115045.4. Lineage (NCBI taxonomy): Eukaryota > Metazoa > Arthropoda > Collembola > Entomobryomorpha > Entomobryidae > Sinella > Sinella curviseta. The sequence goes on along the minus strand of CM023202.3, from coordinate 49,332,336 downwards.
GGCTTATGCACTAAATTTTCGCGATTTATTTTGCATACTTAAACCAACCGATGACTTTGCGCAAATGAATACCGTGGGAATGGATTTCTCAGGAATCGTAAAACGAGTTGGTAGCCTGGTCACAAAATGGTCGGTTGGGGACTATGTGTATGGCGCAAACATGGACAATTGTCAGCTACCTAGTCACAGAAAATTGCATCAGGATTCTTTGCAATCCGTGCCTGAGAATTTAACTTTCTGCGAAGCAAGCACACTACCCCTTGTGACGGCAACCAGCATGTACTCGCTAATTGATATTTGCAACGCTACGTCATCCGATACTGTACTGATACACACTGCATCTGGTGGGGTTGGACTTGCTGCCATCCAAATCTGCAAGCATATTGGGGCGACCATAATATGTACTGCCGGGAGCAAACGGAAGCGAAACTATTTGAAATCCTTGGGGATTGAGCATATATTTAACTCCCGGAACACTGAGTACGGAACTGAAATCCTGAAAGTCACAGCTGGCCGCGGAGTTGATATTGTTTTAAACTCACTGACCAGTGAAGGTTTCAAGGAGGCGACATTAAATGTATGCGCAATAGGAGCACGTTTTGTGGAAATGAGCAAGTTGTCAATATGGAGGCCTGAGCAGGTTGAGCAAATGCGTCCTGATGTGAAATATGAAGTCGTTGATTTAGCCCAACTAAGTGGAGCTGAGGTAAATAGACTGATGTCCCGGCTTGCTGACCTAACCGACAAACATGTGATTCGACCCATTCCGTATACAAGATTTGACGCAGTGAATATTCGGGAGGCACTACAGTATATGCAGAAGGCGATGCATATAGGCAAAGTTGTGTGCGTTATGCCGGATTTTGAGTCGAAACAAGGACGAATCGAAACCGTCACTCCACTCTTTAACACAAATGCGACGTATCTGATTACTGGAGGCCTTGGTGGCATTGGCTTTGAGGTTTGCAAGTGGATGGTTAAATGCGGAGCAAGGTTTGTTATCTTAGCTGGAAGAAGGTTGCCAAATGCTGACGTGAACCAGAAGATCGCCAACCTTAATGCTGAGTTTAATGCTAAGGTACAAGCAGCACAAGTTGATATCTCCAACTTTGACGAATGTGTGATATTGCTTCAGAGGAAAATTCCGGAACTGAATTTCCCTGAGTTGCGGGGAATCATGCACTGCGCTGGAACTTTGAGCGACGCGTTGATACAAAATCAGACATGGGATAGTATTTCTAGTTGCTTCAACGCCAAGGTGACGGGAACACTGAATTTACATGAACTGACAAAGTATAATGCAAAATTGGAGCATTTTGTGTTGTTCTCATCCATCACTGCACTATTCGGAACTCCAGGACAGAGCAACTATTCGGCAGCCAATTGCTTTGAAGATGCGTTTGCCAGTTACAGGAGGTCTATTGGATTGCCAGCTACATCTCTCAATTGGGGTCAGTGGAGTGAAGTTGGCATGGCGGCTGAAATAGACCTACCAGGAATTAAGCCATTCTCTACTCAACAAGGCATTAGTGCGCTGGAGTATACGCTGAAGTCTCAACAGGCGCAGTTATGTGTCATGGGCGTCGACTCATTCGACAGACTTAACAATTTCTGCCCAATTGTTGAAATGTATGTGGACGAGTGGAAACTTGGCAGAAAGAATGTGAATGCGGCTTCTAATTTGGATGATTTCTGGCCGCGACTTGAACAAGCAGGAAATATAAAGGGGCGGGTCGATATAGTAAAGGAGAAGTTGCAAGTCATTTTACGGAACATTCTAACTCTCGACGATTCGGATATAATTGAGGATAACGTGAATTTCCAGGAGTTAGGTGTGGACTCGCTGATGTTCGTGGAACTAAAAAATTCCCTTCAGTCGCTAGTGGGTAAAAGGCTTACCATTTCCACGAGTATGGTAAGAGACTCCAACACTGTACTCAAATTAGCACAAAATATAATCCGTGAAACTGATGGGGTGGTAGGAAGCATGCTTGGGTCAGACAACGAAGTTATTCACAAGCTTCTCCTGGATGATTGCGTGCTTCCGGAATACATCACGCCAAAACCAGATGTTCAAAGACTAGATGTGAAAGACATTTCCTGCGTACTTCTCACCGGGGTCACCGGAGCTCTTGGACCCCACATTCTCCTCCAGTTATGTACTCATCCACAGGTTACAAAAATTGCATGCCTAATCCGTTCCAAAAATAACGTCACCCCGAAGAAACGGCTGGAAACTATATTACGTAAGATGGAACTTTTGTCAAAAGTTGACATGAGCAAGATTTCCTGTGTCACCGGGAACGTTGCCTTACCCAATCTGGGAATGGAACCACATGACTACCATAGGCTTTGCAATGACATTGACGCAGTATTTAACTGCGCAGCAAAAGTTCACCATACAGAGAAATATATAGAGCACACTTCGTTGAATTCGGCAAGATCAGTAAACGTTACGGGGCTAAAACATATTCTCGATTTTTGCTGCACCGGAACAAAACTAAAGCACATTTATCAAGCGTCGAGCATTCTCTCAGTAGCAACCGTTGACAGCCATGGAAATTTTGCCGAAAATTGGCCGAACGTTGCTGACTTTTTTGGCATAACAACCTACGCATATCCTATTACTAAATTTATTGGGGATATAATAATGAAGGAGGCAGTCACGAATAGACACATTCCCGGAAAAGTGTTTAGATTTCCATTAATTTCTGCCGATTCACAAACTGGAAAGTTTGATCTGGACAAGAACCATTTCATGCTAAGATACGTATTTGGTCTGCAAAACGGAATGATTGCCGATGGTCGTTTACCCTTACTGCTCATGCCCGTAGACATATGTGCACAAGTTTCCGTGGCGCTATTTTTCAATCCAGAAGTTCCAAGTGGTGTCATTAATATCATAAATCGTAACCCATTTACTGATGCGGAGTTTGCGTTTGCGGTTAAACCTTTGGGATATGCCATGAAAGTAGTTGACAACGCCGAGTTTTCTAGGTGCGTTGGGGAGTCGGTGGACGACGATTCTCCCATGGCGGTATTCAAACAATTTTATGCTGATAATGAAGACCGAATGTGGTTTAATTCATCGCATCCAGTTTTGAATGAATGGTGGAAGAATGGAAGGAATCGGCAGGATTTCTTTGCAAGTAAACAGCTAGAAAAATTCATTCCGGGATTTTATACCGGAGGATCTGGAGGAGCGTCATCACTGGCGTATATGCTGAATGATTTCGCATACGCCAAGAAGAACGGATTACTTGCAAAATATGGGTTGTAGTTTCTGTGACTAATTCTCTACTTCCATCCACGTATTCAATAATAATCATCTGTTAAACGTATTCAGCATTGCTTTTTTTTCTTCACTTTTGTTTGTGTGATTAGTATATTAATCAGAGTGGCGTCTTGTAACGTTTATGTAAATGTAAGCGTAGCATGGTTATTGTTGTAACTGAAAAGGTTTCTTGAGATGAACGTTACTAAACCAAATGTATCTTCCTGTGTTTGCATTATATATGATTATAATTTTGCCTACAATTTAATAAATGTTTACATGAAACCATAAACGGGTCGCATGGCCCTATCCTTCACGATTTAACAAAATGTTCTTTAATAATTTATATTGAACCTACGGATACTCGTTTACATGAAAATGGAGTATGGCGTTAATACCTGGAACTGGTGAAAGACAGTGCGTCTGCACAGTTATGATGTCATCGTTGAATTGCTGGAATGATAACAACATGCGCTAATTCCGATGATATTTAAAGCATAATAGCGTTAACATTCCGCTGTTTTACTCATTATTATTTGATTTTGTATGTCGTCACAAATTGTCTGTTCATTCATGTAACGTAATTGTAAAAAATTTTACGTTAGGGAAAGATCATTATCGTATTGCATTTTATCTAACTGATAAGCAAGCGTAATATTTTAGCGTACCAAGTGTTGACTCGACTCATAGAATGCATGCTTGCAGTATATTTATAACTTTAGTATATATGTCATGACATTCATGGCAGATATTTCTAAGCGAGCATTTCTCAAATCAACAAACTCGCTGTATGTTAGCTGGAAAAATAATGCATTGCCATCTCCGTATAACTTACTTTACAAAACTCAATTATTACACATGTATATGTTGAGAAAATGAAAAATAGCAGGCATAATAAGGAAATAGCCGATAATTTTTTCATATACATGGACTAATATGCAGCACTATCCATAAATGCACGACTCATATTTCTACTTTTTATCAGCGAGATCCCGAATAAAAATTGTGTGACGGATTGATTCAATAATTGGTTTAATATCTAGCAGCACAATACATTATTATAACTCCCACAGGTGATGTTCCGCAACAGTTCCATGAGGAAATACTGATTCCAGATTATAATTTTACGTGTCACGGAGCACATGCCTGTCAAGAAAGAGTACCCACTCAGGATCCATCATTCTCAACTATTTAATACATACACACTGCCAGTAACACAAAACAATTGGAGTGCCAGCAGATCATGAGAACATCGGTGCCCTTGTCCAAGTACAACAGCGAATATTAAATACAACACGGATTCTTACATCATTGTCGCGAAAATGGCGTCAAGAATGGACCCAATGATTCCAATTGTATTGCTTATATTTGCATTATTTTTGTCGGATGAATGCTCGTCAAGTGATTTTTGAAGCATTTTCCAGTAACACTCATCAGACTACAGCTGCTTTAGTTTCTGGAGAGTCGCGCAACTAACCGCGCGCAAGGAATAATGGCAATGCTGTACACCCTTATCAGGAACATCACCTACTGGACATTGCCACCTTCCACCGAAAACGGGCGATTTGAATATTACGGACAAACCCGAATACTAGAAGGGTTCAGGGTCAACACATCCTTGTGAGCTCGTGCACTCCAAAAAGCAAATTTTTAAGACTGCCAATTTTGTCTATAGATTTGATGGATGGCTCGGACATGTCAGCCTATTATGAAGCAAATTCCTACAGATGCAGTTACCCGCATGAGGGGACGGCTGGAAAATAATATGAATTGCCGCAGGAATTTAATACTTAATTAGTAATTGTAAAGGGAACTTAATCTATGGGGTAGTGAAGGCACGATTATTATTAAGTAATTTTTTTTGAAACTCGTGCCACTAGGGATTAAAAATTAAGAAGGCTAAAAAACTTAAGAATTCATATGTACATAGTTCATCGGAAAAGATGTTCAAATGTACTCAATATCATTACAAGTATATTAATTTTACGAACGCGAAATCAGTAGAAATAAAATGGAATGTGTTATACAGCGGAATTGTGATGCTGAGAGTCAGTGGGTTTGTGGTTTTATGCTCGACCGGTTTTACACACCACCAGCATCATCGCCATCGTACCATTTTATGCTGCTTACAACCTCTAAGGCATCTTTACTTGTTGGGTTATGGTCATGATTTTGCCTGTTGTGTTAATGAAATCATACTTACCTGTGTATGTACCACTCGGATGTAAAAAGCGAAACTGCATTTATTCACTTGTACGATAAAAAATGCACACATGCAATACAAGTAATACAAAATGTACGTGAAGGCATTCAATTGAATGCTAATCTGGAAGCTAGGGAATCTGGAGGACAAATTGGGTTTTGTGTAAGCTAAGCCAAAAGTTTCCTCTGAAAATGACATTATCTTTGGAAGTAAAAGCAGCGGTCTTCACAGCAGGCGCCTTTGGCTGCGTTGGCCCTGTGTTATCTCATCTGGAACCTGGAACAGTCTGACTGCAAACATACAGACTGATTTGTTATCTATAGTTTCTTAAAGCATAATGAAATTGTTCAAATATTTTTTCAGACTGAAATAATTTGACGGTACACAGCATTAGGTTCATCTATAAGGGTGGGGATTATTTTTTGTGAGGACTAGCTGGCAGACCGGTTCAGAAAATTGCTATTTGTGGATTTAATCACCGTTTTCGGCGTAGAAGTGCCAGTCTCATTTCTTAGGATACAGTGGTCAACCTATTACTGCGTTTGCATTGATGCGACCCCGTCCGGTCGAATATATCTCTCTTGACTTGTTTCATTAGCAGTTAGAATTAATAATGGCCACAGGGCAATACACCGTGTATAACAATGTATCATTTAAGCCGCTGAATAATTTTGCTCATGACTTTGTCAGGATAAAATCCACAAACACTTGCCGATTTATAGTGCAACTTTCATCAAACGAATACACGAATAATAATTTTATTTTTGGTGGCGTGATCACTGTACATTTAAAAAGCAACAGCGTAAGCACCTGCACAATATTTTCTGGGACCAAATAACACATGCAACAACTTTCGGGCTCATGTTTTTTTCGGAGTACTATTTAATCAGTGGTACAGGACTCTAATCGTCAAGTCTGGTGACAACGTCAGTCCGAGTCCAGTACAGTTTTGCTCAGTGAAATACCAATAGGTAAATTCGCCTTCCCAGAAACGAAAGAAATCTTTTTTCATTTGTAACAGCTTAAAAAGCTTAAACCAAAGAGAACGACAAACAAAAATGGATATCAATGGAGAACAAAAAGGTAATAATTAGCTATCCTTACCGGAAGTCAGCCCTTGGAGACATTCCAGCACAAGCCACAGCTACTTTCTGAGGACGTCGGCAAGGCTTGCTCGGATGGAAAACTCGGGCAAGGGCGTAGTATTAACAAGAAAGGGAATACCCGTTTTATTGAAGGTCAATGGGAAAAGTCAACTGATCGGCTTTAAAATTACAAATTGCTCACTTCCAAAGTTGTAAATGTGGAATCATCAAATTACTCAAAATAAGCAAACACCGGTAATAAAATTACCAGTAAGTTTTTTTCCGATTAGGATTTGTTCCGTTGAAGAGTTAGCCAATTAAATTTACAATCAAGTAAATTATAAGACCTCATCACAATTCCATTTAGTGGCATCTTGTGTGATTTACCCAAATAAATAAATTTGCATCTTAAAAATTCGTTTCATGATTTCCCGTTCGTGAATTATCTTAATACATATATATTTAACGACAACTTACCCAACCTGAATTGATTTCCCGGCCTGCGGCGTTGAGTTTGGAAAAAAACCTACAAAATCAGTTTCTGATGTCCTATAGTCAGTCATGTTACATATATATGCAGCATAAATTATTTAATCATAAACACGCATACTAAAAATACCCCTTGAAGAATGACCGTTGAGTTTACCACCAATAGAATGAGATAAACCGGTTCTTGCATGAAATGAAATTGCATAACAATCTTACTATCTATAATGCGTCGTGCTATCACGAACACATTTTGTAATTTAAATCGCATATTGGACATACCTAGTAATGAAAAATCCGAGCACTGAACTGACCGAGGACCTTGAAATTGTTCAGGATTGCAAATATGCAGTACACGCGTTTGACTAGAAGTTGAGTAGAATACAAGTGTAAGCAGATGAACCTCTTAAAAATTCGTGTCATTGTCGATGAGCTCACATTTTCCCGTAAGGAGTTATAGTTTGAAATTATTTCCATAATGTAGTATGGCGTAGGAAAACAGTTTCACTTCCAACTGTATTACCAGCATCAGTGAATATTATTTTGATGACGAATCACGATGCAATAAGATAGGTAGATCATGAACTTGGCAATGTATATGTTTGTGTTTTATCTTGACAGGTTCAGCAATTCATAACGGATGTGGAATAAAGAGCAGCCCCAGATTTCGTGCTTCTTAATATGATTGAGATAAACAACACAAAATCATACGCGGTGGAGCAGAACAATGAAAGCTCGTAATCAGGAATTTTGGCAACTGTCCCACGTCAAAGCTTACTTTCCGTTATAATAATGTGCATGCTGCATTGTTTCTAACACATTGTAATGATTAATTATGATAAATGAATATTAATCAGTAATTAAATGATCAATACCATTTTTGCTTAATTGAATGAATTTAGGATACAACATGTTACCTTAAATACAACTTTCGTTGCTATCATTTTGCACAATATTCCATGGATTTCCGTGGCTGATAGTTTTATGCTTGATGTGAATGTCAATATAATTCTCTACTATTGATAGCACAATAGTGTAAACATCGATATCCAGATTGGTATTTAATATATGGGCTATCGGCATATGGATTACAGTTATTTTTTCTGAAAATATTATCACGCATGAAGTCATCATGTAAGAATTAATAATAGCTTGTGCAATGGTATTAGTGGAAAGATGAGTGTGCATTTTTTACATCTTTTCTCGTTCGATTCAGCATGAATAAACAGATAATATTGATAAGCTTGCTTTCCATTGCGTAAACACATGATTGGAAAGTTTTTACCAGGCAAAGTACAATGTAACTATGGCTGCAGTAATCATGACTCCACTTTCCCGTGTTCCCATTGCAAGAGCACTTGGAGTTGTCGTAGCTGGTGTTGGCGAGAATGGTGAAGGTATGTATTCCGGTGAAATAATTTCACTCAAATCCACGTTCTGAAATACACGTAAAATGGGAATTTATTTAAAAAAATTTTAAAAAAAAATGAATGTACACATATAAAAAATGCACTACCTTGACAACTTCTAGCAAATACGATTGAATCAAGTTAATTGAGGGATAGAATGAAATGTTGCGTTTGTAGAACCAATAGTGTGGATCTCCAAATATGTCCTCAATGAAGCCGGAATAGCTGGAATTGACGACAGGATGATCCCATTCCGCAGTAACTTCTGCAGTGTCAATGTCAGCATCGAATGACCAATTTGTGTTGGCATGTTCGAGATCCAGCTTGTAGTTATCAGTAATGCCGATATTATCAAATGTCAACGACTCGATTACATTTGATATTATTAACACAAATGTGCCATTTCCTCTGGCGCCAATGTTCTTTTCTAGGTCGTCACTGTAGGAAGCATTGAGCACCACATTACAATAGAAATCACCTAAAATGAAGTGAGAAGAATTAACATGAAATCTGCACAATTTTTCCTTAGTTTTTCTATGGTAGGCATGCAGATACTCACCGTAAAACCGGTACGGTCTCTCTGCTGATAGTTCCAAGCTGAATTTGTGCAGTGAAAAATTTGAGTCCGTTGTAATCCGTGCATCACGATACGCCGTGGAATGGCCAGATATAGTAATTTTCCTATTAGCGTAAAATAAATGCAGTGTAGCTATTTCCACAATCAACATGATATATAAAAATGGTTTGTTCCCAACTTACCCCACGGTGCATAATAGAAGCACTTTGTCAAAACGATGGAATAGGTTGTTGAAACTATATTCTTCTGTGTTTGGAGCGGAAGGGTCCAAGTTATTTGCGACCATCCAATTTGAGAAATTTGACATTTTGTTGTCAAGGAAGTTCTCAAATTCCTCGTCGCCGCCCTTCAGGATTTCGAGTCCATTACAGGAGCCTATTTGCAGGCAATGCAATTTATAAAAAATGCTTAATATTGTTACGTGCTGACAATTGCATGCACTCACCTATTTTCAAAAACGAGATAAGTAGCAGTATCATAATGGAGCCCATTTCGGAAATTACTCTGGACGTATCACTTGGTTCTTTAGCAAGTTTTCCAATCCTTTCACATTCAATCACAGAAGTAGACTAGAAGATCACTGACGCTCTTTTGCTGATTTTCGTTTCATACTTTTTAATCAGCGAGTGCAGTTACCGAATTACATATCTATAAGCTCAAGGAAAATGCTAGAAAATTCGTATTTGTCTGAATGTAGTGATGACATAGTCCTTAAATAAGAAATCATGTCATACAAGGAACTGAAGGTTTTGTCAATGGATTTCCTTGTTGACATATTTGGGCTGGCAAAATTAGTTACATTCCGTTATCAATCATGATTGCATGAACGCATCGCCATAATATCTTTTCATTATGAAGACGGGATGAATCACACCACCATATGGATTTATTTGCATAGGTAAAAATTTGTCGACAAATGATAAGCACGCTGTTTAGTGAGTGTGCATTATAAGGAATTCCATGAAATTGTAACGAAATCATTCATTGATTGAAATAAAGTGAATATGTACATCGCTCACAAATATGCTAAAACAAAGAAACACGGAAAATGTGAATCAGTACTTCATTTTTTGTAATAACAAGTTATTTTCTTGCGACAGTGACATTGCCGTTATAACGGCAACGGGGGGAAATTGGACAATTATGTTGTGCAGTTTCCTGAATTTTATATTAAGAATGATGGATAATATATGTGTCATCAATCAAGACATGAGACTACCCGTCGCACATGACTGCCTTGACTAGCACTTTGGGGTGGATGTGACCAATTCATGTATAATTATGATGGTAAGATAGAACTGAAATGATTGGCGAGATTTTCATTTTAAACACATACTATCGGTTCTAGTTGTGCGGCATGTTAATTGTAATATTAATTATTAATATTTCCAAATCGTTGTGTTGTGGACGCGCATCATCTGTTGTATTTGACAGGACACACATGGGTTCATTCATCTATGTATTCTCGGCAATTTTTCGATTCCGGCGTGGAAGAAATTTACTTCCAGCTACGTTTGAAGTCTAAATGCGTGTAATTGTGTTATTAATGGTCAAGCATGAAGTGATATGGGTAGTCGAGGAACCAGTCATTCATGATAAGCGTACTTTAGCTTTACAGGTGCAGTAATTCACCTAATCATGATAATATAAATGCCTGGTAGAATCTATTTATTGTCAACCTAAACATTAAACTAATTTAAGTATTTAACCTTAAACCTATAAACCTTAAAATCAAACTCAGTTAATGTCGAAATCATTTCCTTGCATATATCAATAATACATTATTTTACTTTCAAAACGAACATAAGCTTTCATTGACATCTATTAAACCTCCCTCCAATGCATTCATGGACAGACGGTCTTTTCCTTCTGTTCAATGTCACTGTCTTTATCATGTACCATGCACAATTCGGGCAGCATTTTGGCTCATATTATTAATGCATATTTGTAGTATGTGCACATGGATTGGTGTCACCTTGAACGTAAATGTGAGTTATTATGTAAGAAGCAGGCAAACAACAGGAACGATGCTTTTGTTATAAAGTGCTTGTAAGCGTGTAATGGCTTTATTTACATCATTTTATTCCGCTTATCAGCTTCACGATTAGATTACGGTCTCAGTTAAATTGTGTGCATATATGATTGCAATGCGTATACCAGGTTAGGTATATTGCATAACCTACCATATATGCCATCGTACCAATGTTATTACCAACAAATGACAATGTCTCCATTAAAACTTGCAGTTAATTTGTAATGTTTCACTCATGCCTGTCATCCTTCTTTTGATTTATCCCCCACCCAATTAGTTATATCATTATTAATTATTCCACCTCATTCATGATTTTGAGGAAAATGAGTCTGATGGCATATTGGGATTTATTTATTTTCAACAATTGGTAGTACTGGCAGTAACCAAACAGTTTTTTCCCCTTAAATAAAAATATGTGATTTAACTATTTGAATGACTTCTGCTGCTGTTCACACAGGTGCTGCAATTTGAATTTGAGCATTCCAGAAGGTACATTGTCAATGATAAATCAATTATACTAAATATCGTGTTTAACTCTGCCCGTCGAGAAAGTAAACATGGTATTTATTAGCAAACGTATATAACGATGCGTCTCATACCATAGCGTTTAGCCATTTAGGTATCTAGGTAGTTGGTTCAGGAATCATGGCTAGCTGCAATTTCTGTTGCGGTGAACGGCGGAAGTGTAAAGTCAACAATGTCCTCGAAAGTAACACCCTATTTGCAATAAGCATATATGACGTTATGAATCATACAATAATATAGGCAAATTAATTCGTTATAAGCAGCTGAGATAGTTAGACGGTCACTAGACATACCTCAAAAACATCCTTCCAGAAGTCTAGGTACTGTGTCCGTAAGGGATGCTCTTCATTTTGATCAACGTAGCTAGAGAATTCATCAAATATTGATTTTTCTATCAAATCTCTGTATTCCTCCGTACCCTCGTTTCCGAAAAGGTTTTCAAAATGAATGGCGTAGCCGGCGGCTGAGCTAAGTTGTACATTTTCTAATCTCCAAGTGTTAATTGTGATTGTGTAGTTTTGTGATATGTTTACAAATAAACCAATCTCAAACGACTTGATATCAATTATTTGAACAGTGATGTTCCAATTTCCACTTCCATCAACCGGTACCGGAACATTTTCAGGTGTACCTGCTGTTCCGTTTGCCTGGTATTCACCTGCCCAATAAATAATAGCTTATATTTAAAGGAGATAGATGTAAAATAGATATGTCATTAACTCGAGCATCAAAAAATACCTACCAAAAAACGTTATGTTGTTTGTGATTTTAAAATCAGTACGGAATTTTAACGTAAGCCAGTTGAAGGTCATCTCTACTTTGGTTATGTCAGCGGAATGCCCACGAACCGCCTGATTCCTATAACAAGGCAAACAGGATGGGGGAAATGATGTACAACTTGGCTATATGTCCGTTACCATCTATGATTGAACGTAAAGTTTACCTTAGGTTTATGTCCAAATTTACACTTGGATGCCGAATTTGGAGCTGTGTCACATCCGTCAGCGTTGGGGAAGGGTCCAAGTTGTTTGCCTCGAGCCATGTGGAATAGTTGTCCATTTTATAGGTCAAGAAGTTATAGAAGCAGGTATAGTCCTCACACTGCGCTGAAATCTCAAACGGAATCATGGTAAATAAAACAAAAACGAATGCCCATTGTGTAAGAGCCATGACTGTGCTGGTAAGGTAAGTTTATATAATGTGCTTTCTGGCAAGATTTGATCTTATGTAGAAATCTTTTGATTTCATGAAACCAAACCAACAGTACACGAACGCGCAATGTAGGGTTGTAATTCAGCTTTGCCTGAGAGACCGCATTTTTGTACGCCTAGACACCTCGTAATTATCTGAAGAGTTTTATTATTGGACATACATGGGAATCCCCAAAAAGATTTCATCCTGAAATGCACATAAGTATAACAAAAATACATTTGTACCGACAAGAGTAGATCAGAAGAGTAATTGAAAAAGCATTTTTATCACATTATCAAGTGCTGACTGATACATCTGTCCCTATCATCCGACAAATCTGGCACGTGTGATCATTAAAACTATTCATTGGTATTTGGACATGTAAAGGCATATGACGTATCTGGATGAAATTACCTTATTGATTATATTAGCTTCACGAGATTGAAACGAGAATAAACATTATTCATACCAATCAATTCCGCCTGAGATTTTGTGGTTGTGCAATCACGAATAGTATATACGCGAAGACCTTTTAAATTACGTTATCCTGGAACATATACGAAATGAATCAAGGCCAATTCTACGATCTCAACATCATATATACGTTGTTTCTTAATGTCTATCGGACATGTTGCAAAGGTTTACATGATCCTAGAGGTAAATGGTGTCAGTTAAAATGTAAGTAATGTATCACATGAAATTCTGTTAGCCGTAAGATGTGCATTACTTAAATTGCTGAGAAGCAATCCGAACGTGAATTGATATGAATCGGCTTCAGAACTTGTCATATTAACACTTATAAAAATGTAACATTACCCCAAATACTCACATATGTTTCATCTCGATATTTACGTATTTTTAGATACTTTCTTGAGTAGGAAATTCTATTTCATAATTTTTCTTCACTCTGTTATTACGTGCACTGTCAGTGACATGTGTGGGAAAATAATTGTTTTACGCAAGTGATACATCATGCAATATTTATCTGTTTGGGTTTACAACTGATAGAAACGCAACAATTTTTAAGGAGACTCGACTGAGTTTACATCAATTATAATCGTTGGTGCATGCATAAGTTTCCTGACACTCCGAATCGACCGACAAATTCTTGCGATGCATTTGGTTGCTTCTCTGACGAAATCTGAAAGCGAGCTCAGTGTGTTCGAAGCGCACTCAAATACAAAGGATCCACCTGAAAGTATAATACCAAACACCCAAACTAAAAACACAACCAATATATTTCCTCCCATGGTTGGTCTCACTAAAGATGTGTCCTTCAGAGTTGGAGTAAACTTTGTTATCTCCAAAGCAATATTGGACCACCACTGCCAGATTCCGGAAGCTACCACTGCCTCCATTCTCTTAACAACATTGGGGTGAAGACCAGAGCCGTACATGTGAACACCAACGGAAATGTTGGCAACATTCTCCTTGCCCACAAACACTCTATAGTTTGGATAATCATGAAAGAGTTTAGATGCCAGCTGATTAGCAAGGTAGGTTGGGAGTAACAGCGCTGATTTGTTACACGTTTCCATGTGATTCCACATATCGGTTTCGTGAGACCGCACCATATCAGCAAGTATGTCTTTTTCCCTAAATGCAAATTTGGGAGAACCCACACTATATAATTCTTCCGTTCGAGCAAGTAGCGTTTCGCGAAAACGTTTCACACTAGTCGGAAGTAATTGTGAGCCATTTCGCAATGCCGATATATGCACATCTGATTGTTTTATCCTTTGCAATAGGTAGAACCACGGATTAAGCTCCGACGACACACCCAACATATACCTTTCATCTCGAATCTCATGTGAAGATACTTGAATTATTGTATGAATAAAGTTTGTAAATGCTTGTCTAGAACTAAACCGCCACGCCCTTCGATTGTACCATACATGCGCCGGTCTAACGACGACCGTAAAATTATCTGCTGCCAATTCACTGAATTTTGCATAGGGCAGCACATCTCTCGGCGATACAATGTTGTCAATATTATTGCTTCTGTAGCCATTGCTTAGAACAATTGAGGCCAGAGAGACTGCCAAAATTGTAATTCTCAGATGTACAGATCTGTTTAATTTCACAGCGAATGGGTCTCCTTGCTCTAGAAGAAGTTTGTAGATGTCCAGGAAATGATTGAATATCCCTTGATTCCGAAAAGTTCTCGCCGCCAATACGGAATGAATTTTGGATAGCACGAGCGAGGTGACGAGAACGCAGAGCCAAATTGTGGTGTCAAAAACCCCAATCAACTCATAGAACCGGAAAGCAGTGTTTCCGCGGTCCCCACCGCAACTGACAAAGGCTAAATTGTTTAGCTTTTCCTCATACGAGAGGCGGGGAGTTGCTGTAAAACCGGCAGGAATAATTATGCCCGACAGTTCCATGTCGATACTCGTCGGCGCCACATAGTACTTGCGGGGCAATAGTTGACCATTTCTGCAGTAATTTTTCTGAAACAACATGGTAGCGTTTGAGATGATGTCAAATATTATGGAAGCGATTCCGGTTGCCAATAAATCCCTGGGATTCCCAATTCGCACGATTGGATTTCTTTGGTAATTACACGTTTCCATTTTTCCTAAAAATGTGAAAATGCTGTCTCCAGGATGAACTTGCCAAATTTTTTCCGTTTCCTGCTGAGTTGAATGAAATATGTGTTTTAAGCTTTGCAACTCAATTTCAGTGTATTGAGTATTGCCAAGTATTTTAGAAATTCCATATATGGTAAGAACTGAAGTACATGGTTTGCTTGGTCGTCTTATTGTCATCACCATTGCTTGCGTACGTAGAGTTGGGTCATACATGTATGAATTCATATTGTAAGTATAGAGCGACAATGAGTCCATGAACGCGAATATATCTTCTGACATTAGCCGAGATTGTTCGCGGTTCACAAAGATATGTAACTTAGGAATCATGGACGGCTCTGACCGGTAGTCTCGAACAAGGATCTCACCGACTACGTAATTAAAGGCAAATGGATATTTCAATACCTGAAGGTATTTTTGTGGAATTTGGAGAGAAAGTAGTATCTGGCAATTCCATGGCTTTGATTTTACAACATACTCGGAGAAGTTCAGCTGCAGACAAAAGCTTGGAACATATGTTGTTACAAAGTCTGTAAATGTCCACCCACGGAAATGTTTGGCTGTCGGACAATTAATTGTGTTCCCGTCATTGTCTATTTCGGTGCCGTTGACGTGCCGATGGTCATGGGGAATCCATAATATCAAATGTCTCTTCCACTTGTCCGGGTGATCATGATTCACCACTACCGCAATTTTTGGTCGCCGCAAAATTGTAGTATAAAGTGATGGATTTATATCAACGTTTTGAAAGTTGTCGATTACTAAATGACAATGGGTTCCAGCAAGCACTTTCAGTATAGGAGAAATATCGAGAATCGTGTCGTTTGGTACAATGTTAACGTGGGATTCAGCCGTAGTTAGGGATTGTATATCTTGCTTAAATTTGAAACTCCAGTAGCGGTCATGTTTTGGTAAATCCTGTAATTTTGTTATGTAATAGCTTCCAATTTTTTCGCTGTTCGAGCAACAAGCAGCAGTAACATTGATGGCGACAACAAAAATACCGTGGAATGTTCTCGATTTGTTTGTATACTTCTTCATTGTGCACCACTTGATTGGGTATCTTGAATCAGCTTGCTTAAGCGCAGTTCCAGTATTGATGAAAGACATTTTAAGAGTCCAAGCACACTTTATTATTAAGGTAACCTACTTCAAAAAACCGCATCGGTCAACATTCTCCATCAACTTGTCAGCGTGGAATTTCGTTGTGTGCACCTGTAGCTACAGTGTACTGCAGTGGAGGAAGTGGTGAAGTTTTTTTTCGGGAGTTTCAAAATTGACACCTTTTCAACTAATAACAAATAATTAACCAGGAAATGCTCCAGAAACTGGGTCATAATCTACCTATCACAAGCGACACGCGTAACCTTGCAAAGAATGTAACTACTTAAATATGAGTTTAGTAAATTTTTGTTCGTAAATACGCTGTGCTAAGTTTTGATATTGGCAACACCCAGTATTTTACGGTTGCATGTTTTGAAGGACAAGCATCTGTGCATATGCGGCCGAACAAGCTTGCTCAGCAAAAAAATACTAAATTATTCATATCTCCTGCTATATTTGAAAACTTAGGACGACAATAGCCTAAGCAACGGAAGTGGACTGATCAATACATCGATTTATATATGCTCGTGGTATAATAAAGGCCGGAATGAAGTTCAAGGTATATTCATGTATTCCAATTCGGAAGCCTGTGCATAAAAATGGTTTTAAGAGAAGTAGAGAATTTATACACTTTAGAAGGAATGTGCATACCTAACAAGTTTCACAAAGCATCAACTTATTTTCGGAAGCTGCTTGGAGTCAAATCGAGAAAGAGTGCGACGCATATAATCATCTCTAGGGGGAATATGGGAACAGGTAAATGATTTTCGGTATCATCATTTCTTATGATGAAGATGTGAAATATCCTACCAAAAATGAGAATTTCGTATAGTTTACCCGCGCATAACAAATACTCCATTGCAGATGATCTTGTAGGTTACCTGATATGCCGGTGTACGTAATTATCTTCAAGAAATAAATTGTTTACTATGAAATATTGGTGAAATGAATTATTTCCCAAGAAACCAATTTTCATCTAAAAAGTACTTAAGCATGCCGAATAAGCCTCTATCTGTGAGAACATAATATTCAAACAAATGTACATAAAATAATATCCTGTTGTTTAATAAGGTTTTTTTACAAATGTTAGCTCTGTTCAGGAGGCAGCAATCCTTCCAATGTTCGCAGTAATACCATATGCGTGAAAGTGTCTGATCCAACGATTAAGCTTTATATATGGTCCACAATGATCCGTAACATTTTTCCAGAGTGCAGAAAGGTCAGATTAATTCTAACTTATCAGAAACGCATGTTAATGCATGCAATAATTCTCGGTGAAATGACGTGCTTAATCAATCGGTTACTCGTATTCTTTTTTGCTAACAATTTAATACAACAGTGTTACATCAGGATAAATACATTTCGTAATATTGTTTATTAACTACCGGAAGCATGAAATGCTTAAAATGTAGTTACTGCTATTAAGTTGTTGTCTGTGTGTTAGTTAACACGATTACTCCTCTCCACGCTGACCGATTTGATTCAAATTTTGCATGGACGTACCCAAGGGAACACGTAAGTTCGCTGTTGATTTTGAGCCTCCGGGCCCCAGCCCCAAGGGGATGGCAGAGGGTAAGGTCCCCCATGCGTTCTTATGTTGAAAATTTTTTATTCGTTTATCTGGTAGAGAAGTTTAAGCTGATCATTTTTTGTCATGACACCATATGGGTCAATTCTACCAATTGTAGATGTGGTGGCTCCATGACCCTCACGGGTCATAGGGTAACGAAATGGTCAAAATTTATTATTTCAGAAGTGCATACAAAAATTCAGGATTAGTGTTTGGGAAGGTGAACTGAACGTCAAATGTCTCTATTTCACAGTCAACACGTTTCCGGTAGTTTTTTAATTCGGGTTTACACCCGTCCTAGTTTATTTTATTCATTAGTACATTCAGCACATCATATCAATGAACGCGATAATTACGAAAGCTGCAGAAACCTGAAATGAAGGTAACATACAATGATAGAAATATGTAGTTCTAATGATGTTCTATTTACTAATGAATCTATATCTGGCTACCCCATGAGCTCTTTTTACATTAAACTGAACCTTAAGTAAATACGTACGTGTCAATAATTTACTAATTGTAAGTTTAGCGAGTAATGAGGATATAGCCACACTGTATTGGTGAAGTAAGACACTCATAAGAATACATAAACTCAATATTTTAATCAAATTTACTATTTGTGATTTGTTGCAATTGACAACATACCTAACCCAAGTGCAATGCAAATTTTGCAGCATGCAAAAACACTTCCAGCAAAAAAAACTACAGACAGGTGCCAGTGCATAGACAGTTTTAAACTGCACATATAGTAAACTGACATTGTACTTAATGCTCATATTGCTGCCTTACCTAGCAATACATCATAAAACTTAATTCTTGCAATGTCTGCTTACCGGGCTTAAATGTCAACGATTTTGGTCTTGCCGCCAACTGAATAACGTAAAGATCTTCAAGGATACGATAAATGTAAACATGGATAAAGTTTACGATTATAATCGACATTTTCTTCATGAAATCGCTCATACCTTACCCTACATGTTTAGTTTTTCTTCGAAACATTTGTGAGCATAAAAATTGTTACTGGTTGGTTGTTGATTGCAGGAAATTTACGTAATGTCATGGTACTGGTTTTTTTGTGTGACAATTTAGCATAATAAGAGTAACTGCAAAAACTTATACACTGGTTTGTATCCAACGACAATTTTAATTACTATCACCATTTATACCTACGTCTGACACTTATACACGTGGTATATTAATAGAAACCAGAGATAACTGCATCTAAGAAATATGTGCCGTTCGATCTGGTTTGAACTCAATGTATTTATAATTCAAATTTCCGTATTTTGAGAGAGGTCAAACTTTACTGCTCACCGATTGACGTCATTGAAGATTAATATTGGTAACCAACTTCCTCTTGAACAGCGATTGCTATGCCAGGTTAACAGTGCAAAAATGTGTCGCTTTCTCACAATCATCATTCTCGTTTTCGTTGACGCTTTGAGGCTAAAAAAATACATACTGAATACAAGTAATTATCCGCACTAACCAGTTCTGCTCGAGCATGCTGCCTATTTTTGTGTTCTTGTTAGCGTATTGCTTGGCCAAAGAATTACTTAATAGAATTTGTAGTGTGTGCAATTCAAACTAAACAATTTGCATTTAGTATTCTCTCCGTGCACATGCTATTCTACTGTTACACACAATATTAATGTGATGGGTTGCATACTAACGAACCTATAAAACGAGCTGCAGTGACCAATGCAGATCATTAGAAAGTGCAGTGCCCAGTGAAGCGTATCGAATAAGTAAGCTCAGAGTTGAGAATACCCGCTTATCATATTTTTACCATGGCTGACCCGGAACTGTACGACGCCAGCATTAAAGTACCCGACACCCTGAACCAAGTATATATTCCAAAGGTATCTAGCTCAATGACCTGGAACTTTTCTCACGGAAACATTCTCGACTATGGCTGCGGGCCCGGAAGCACAGGCTACAAATTTATTTTACCACATGTGGAGGCTACCCAGTCAAAACTATACTCGGTTGACATATCTCCAAAAATGGTGGAATTTGCAGAAAAAAACTATCCTCACCCAGCAATACGTTATAAACAGGGGTCCATGCCAGAAAAATTTCCATTTTGTGATGTGCGGTTCGACAAGGTGTTTTGTGTAAATGTGTTCCACTTGATGAAGGACATCTCAAGCACACTAGAAGGACTGGCCAAAATATTGACGCCTGGGGGGCAAATTGGGATCACCACACTTACATATCAACAACCTTTGATGAAGATAATGGCAGCTTTGGCGGACTCTCCGATGTGGGGTGTGTACATGGCCGAGATGAAACAGTTTCTGCCAGACTGGGCACGACTCGAGAAGGGGGAGGACGCCGAGCAACATTTCAAGGATATTTTGTTTCATAATACTGGACTGAAAGAAATCTACTTTGAACTGGTGTATCCCACGACAACTTGCAACGTTGAAGTTGGATTGGGTAAGCCGAAAAATGTGATAAATGGTCACTGAATCAATTCTACTTTTAAATGCTGAATTTATGTCTAAACTGCACTACAAATTTATTTGTTTAAATTACAGATATACTCATGTCATTGAATCCATGCCTGCCAATGGTTCCGGAGACTTTGAGACCTAAACTAAGGGAAGAATACAGACAGTTGATGACCACAATTCTGGGATATCCTTTGAACGCTGCCACTGTGGAAAGCACTACGGAATACCTATGCGCGGTAATGGAGAAACCATGAAACCGATTCATGCATTTACTTAATAATATCGTAATAGCGCTTGCCGGAGACAAAATCACCAAAACCTATTGGTTTATAGTGCATTATTACGCACAAATGAGTGAATGCGTATGTATAACATGTATTTCCTACACTAATTCATTATAAGTTTAATTTCCTGAAGGATTTCAATTCTGAGTGTATAAAATAAAACATGTTCAAAGTACGGAGTCACAAGGGAATTGATTGGCACCAAAAACTAAGGCAATACTTGCATTCTTACTGCAAATACCATCGGGCTGGTTGGCATTAAGTAAAGTGTGATAATCTTTCACATCTAGGCAACCATGATCTTGTTTCTGAGTCGATATTTGCGCTGACTATTAAAAATATGATGAGAATGCAAATACTTAATCTCCGCAAAATTCAACCCCAGGGCACATTCACGCCCATATATGAAAAGAAAATAACATGCAGGAAAGGAAATCATTTCGTGTATTATGCCGAAAATGACAAATACATGATTTACACCATCGTAAAAACAGGATGCAGGCCACTTTAGGCATTATGCATTGAACTGTGACGGTGAATAGTTTGTAGGTGCGACCTCATTATCATGCGGAATTAACACCACACATCATACATTAATCAAACTAACATGATGTGAATCATAAATTTATACGACTATTATTCTAAAAAAACATGGATGTTATTGAGATTAGCTAAACCAACCGCTGATTGTCTTCATTCATAGTTTTAGCAATTTAGTTGGATTTGGCAGGGCACATGGCACATAGCCAGCAACATATTATGTTATTGATGTGTATTTGACTTAAATGAGAATGATTAAACTGCATATGTTCAATAATCGCACCGGAGGCTTAACTGCTGGAACATGTTGCGGTGATACTATATGTACCTACCGGAAATGAAAAAGAACTATACTACAAAAGACTTGCCATATCGGCAAATTTTCGGGAAAATAAATGTTTATTTGCATAACCATGAAAACATCAGCACGATTAAAAATCTTATTGAACACAAATCATTCCATTAAATACCGGCATTCAAACATATTATCCCATATGGCAGTATGCATTTACATTAAATAGAGAAATCTCATAAGGCTATCAAACATACAAATAAAAATGCTAATTTAATTTTCTATGACAATACTCATCGTATCATTAGGTTTTTTATGCTACAGGAAAATATATCATTTAATTGTCACTATTTTTGTATTATTTTGGCATTTGTGCTCGCACTCTGGTGGCACGTTTTATAATATTTTTATTTCTCTAACAATTCCTGCTTCACCATGCTCAATGACGATAAAACTATAGATGTTGTAAACGCTTTGGAACCTACGTATTCTCCAATTTTATACCAGTGATACACCTGCCATGCCGGGAAGGAGCCATCGTGGTTCTGTAAACTAGGAAAAACCTCATGAATATGGCGTATCTTGACACGAATTTCATAAATTTCTTTACGGTCATCAATGAACGTTTGACCGTCAGTTTTATGAATTTTCAGCAACATGGCCGAAAGTATGATGGAAGCAGCACTTAGCGCTTTTGTATCACTAGATACCTTGAAATTAGTTAGCTCCCTTTTTAGTAACAACGCAAATTTCTTGCCAAATTGATCCCTTGCGTATGTGCTCGCGCTTAGGTATCGACTTATGAGAAAGTATATAAAGTATCTGTTTGTGTAGTAAATCATTCCCTCAATATGCTGAGCGCTACAATCAGTATTAATTAAATCATCAATAAAATTGCCAACGAATTGAACGGAGGGAAGAACTTTTTGTAAAGTATCCATATCAAAATTAGCAAAGCACCACAATGCATTAACCATGCTGCCAATATCTACCCGGGCATTTCTCAAAATGCTTCTGTACAGAATTGGTCGGTCCTCCTCCGACTTGTCCAGAGACAGCCAAGCTCCAAGTCCTCCATTTGGCCCAACAATCACATTGTCCAGCATTCTCAGCAATGTTGTCCGACACTCCATCAACTCCAGGTGCCCAGTATCAAACAGCCCAATAACTGCCATCGACGTTCCATCAATATCACCCGGAAACAATACCGAAGCGTGGTCGTCTACCTTCATGATGAAATTCCAAAATCCTGACGTGCCTCTATTTTCAAGGTGTATATTTGCCATGGTGCTTGTCACCGCGGGATGAACATCGCGTTCCTTAGCTAAGATCGGTAGAAGAAACCCCATGTCGTACGTTGCAGGAATCATGCCCACTGATTTATGATGGTCCCCAGTATAATGAATTTCCCCAGGAAAGCCGTAGACCGCACTGCAGGTCATCTCCAGGAACCGAACTGCTCTCTTTCTGCACACCTCGAATTCATTAGTGATTCCATAGGAGAAATCACATATCGCACGAATTTTTGGAAAAGCTTCCAGGATAAATTCCTCGTACTGGTACATGTTAATTTCTATAAAAAGAAAAAGCAAAATCAATACCATCTTTTTCACGAACACACACACACAATCTTACCAAAAGCTGCAGTAATACAAGCAACCCCACGATGTCAATGTTGTTTGCAAGAATGGACTGTAATTCATACTGAACGGGATTTCTTGGTTCACTGAGCAAATAATCAATTTACAGCCTTAATGAGTTGCAGCACTATTGACACGTATTCGTGTTGTCGTTATTCTTTACAAGATGCACCATACACGGCTATGTGAAAATCTGCGACCAAAAAGGATAGGTGAATGAAATGTTAATTCGCATGTGAATTCTTCGTCGACTGAATATCCTTTTTTCATAGAATCTACTAAAAGACAAAATGACTTGATTTATTGTACAATATTACGTTAAATTCATATCTGATCTTGTTCATAAAAATCTTGTTGAAATTATTGAGCCAGGTGATCACAAGATGTGATCATGTAATTATGATTGAATGAATTTATTATGCAGAATTTCTCGTCATATGATTAAATATTAAATGTAATAACGGTTACCGCTTTTTTAGGTTTGTTAGCTAGTTACAGTTTATGAATAAGGAAACTGGTGACCACGCCCCGGAGACATTGCAACCACCAATTAGTATTCCAAGTAGTAAAAATGCATCAAAGGATGATTAATTCGGTTAGATTAATTAAACTCATTGTCACAATGGGATTGCTAACCTAGCTAGCCTGAACAGGTTTCACTCGACATGATCGTCAGCCTCATTGACATTATTAGCCTGAATTTGTTTATGCGCTAACTGGGACTTTTTATGTGTTCACATCAACTTGAATGACAAAGTTGCTCCGTCGCGTGACATCATGTGAGTTTGAATGTAACATGTTTTGTAGCACATTCCTTTTTTTATATCAACTTCCGTTGAATCATTTTATGAGGTCCCTCATTTGTCAAGCATTAAGTCATTATTTTATTCCAATGCATCCTACCAGCAATATTATATCAGCATAGTTACTGTCAAAACCTTACAGATCTATATGATTGTTTGGTAGTAAACTTTGAAGATAAATGTAATGAAATGTTGATGCAACTTCAGTGCGGAAAAAAAACTTAGTAACATTTTTTTATGTTCTAGTTTTTTTATGTAATATTTTGATCGCATCTTGTTATTCTTATAGACTCGCCATGGGTGGATATTTAGAATTTTGTAGTGAGATGATCTTGTCTTCTCTAGCACGATCACCGTCCAATACTGTTTTAATATAAGTTCCCAGGCGTTGAATGTCTGAGGCTAACTTGCTTACTATTTATATAGATAAGAATCTGGTGGCTGGCGTCTTCGACTTATTTGTTGGTGGGTCTGAAACCATGTAAGAAAAAGTTGCAAAGTATGCAAAGTGTGTAATGGGTTACTTTGAATAGTTATTATTACCTAAATATGTGTTTGAAATTTAATATGGCTACTGTAAACGTAACCAGGTCACATTTGCTTTCCTGGACTCTGCTATATCTCAGCCATCATCAGGAAGTTCAAACTAAATTTCAGAAAGAAATTGACAAAATAATTGGTCGCCGACTGCCGTCATTATCTGATAAGAAGAAGTAAGTCAAACCACGAACTCACAGAAATGGTGATGAAGTTACAAATAATGCAGTTTGGAAATTAAAACATGTCATTATTTTTGGAATAGAATGCCGTATATCGAAGCTGTTCTCTCTGAGGTCATGCGAATGGCTTCTGTATTACCCCTTGCAATTCCCCATAAAATGCTTACCTCGAAGATGTTTCACGGCTATTATCTCCCAAAGGGGGCTTGTGTGCTTGCAAATCTTTACGGAATTAATTATGATCCTGTTTTGTGGGGTGACCCTGAAAACTTCAGACCGGCCAGATTTTTGAGTGAAGATGGGATGTCATTTGTTGGAAACAAATATCTAATCCCATTTTCTCATGAAAAGAGGAAATGTATTGGAGAAATGTTTGCTATGAATACATTTTTCTTGTTTGCCATTGGAATTTTTCAACGTTTCAATATCCGCCCAGATACCTCTCTAGACCAGAAACCGGATTTTGAAGCCGATAATGGATTTGCACTTACTCAAAAACCTTTTAAAATTGTTGTTAGTCTGCGTGCAGATTCACTTTTAACTACTTAATCGACAATTGGTGATGAACCCAATTATAATCCGATGTTATCGGAACTACAATAATTCAGTTTCATGTTGACATAATGACTGAACTCAAAATAAGTATACACATGTGATCATTAAATTTATAAATGTATCTGTTTTTGCATTCACAAAATACTTTTTTCTCAACAAGCCATCATATTTTCCTTTCGTCAATATGTGCATAATTTATTTACGACTTGTATCGCTTCATTCCTAAATCAAATATACCAGGAGCATTTTTAAGCATCTATTTTATAGCTATTCATGACTCATCCTTCACGATTTTAGTGAAATGAATTTATGCTGAAATTATTATTTTCTCACGCGGTCCTCTTAAACTAACATTTAAAACGTCGTCGTAACATCGTAACATTTAAAACTAGAACGTAGCACTAATAACTAATTGTTGCTTAAATTGTGTATTTAGTTTTAATTTAATTAAAAGCCCGTTTAGAACTTACTTTACTTATATGTACATTCATTATTCCATGCTTCAGAAATACCAAAATTATAGCAATATTTCGTGATACGTCAAATTTCTATAATACCTAAACTTTTTAGAAATGGTTGCACTAGGACCTTGGATGTTTCAGTTACTGTTACTTACACAAGTCTCTTCTCTGTCTGGAAGCCCAAATATCCGATAAATCGAACCCAATATTCTCTAATTTGTACATAACATGCAAACGTGGCCGCCACATAATCCGTGATTGCGTGATCTTGATGGGAAAAATCTCATAATAAACCTGTCGATTTAGAAAATTAATAAAACTTGAAGACATAGTAAGATCACAGACAAAACTCACAGAATCGAAAAGTACATATTTTATTTAATTCTTGAATTAATAATATCCACTGTAACTCTTATCGGAGAACCGGACTTGTACATACCTCTGAGACTACGGAATTGTTTAACATTAATATATTATAGCCTCTCTCTAAGTTTAAATGGACATAATATTTTCGTGTGGTATTTTTTCATTATGTTCCATCCAAAATCTCCGCATTATTTATCCTTTTTGCAAGAGGGATTTCTAATGCACAATCGTGTGAATTTAGTGTTTTGAATGTTGCAAACAACGATAAGATTTAAATGGCTGAGCCGGCTGAGAGAACTTTCAAAATAAAAGCAAGTGATGTCGAAATACAAAGAATAATTCATAAACGCTATTTAACAAGGTTTCGTTATTAATTTTAAATTTTTAAAGATTTCGGTATATGCTGTTGAAAATCGGATATTATTTTTCCTTCTGCCTAGTGGGATATTAAGTTTTCTATCGTTTGCAAATAGCCGAAGTAAAATCGTCAATACGAAACTCTGAACGGTATTCATACCAGTGATATGTATTTTAGAATTGAAAACCGGTCTAAAACCACTTGTTTTGATTTATAATATTACCGTTGAAACCGTCTGTTATAGTTCTGAATTGTCTGGGAAATGCACAGAGGACAAATATCTTCCTTCACAGAATACAAATTATTGCAGTCTCATCTTCGTTCTGTTGGAGCGGCTCAGTAAACGTACTACTTTATCTAAATTTGGTTTCAAATACCATCATATACGTCTCCCCTAAAATTTACGGTTCAGTGCGCTGCAGCTTCTACATTCTGTATTGGTATACACATTTTTCAAATGACTTATCTTTTCGAGTTTAGTGTCCAATATTACCGCACCGCCGTGACACCAGGTTCAAGATTGAATGAAACACTATTGCGGTTTTAATTTTGCGTCTATTATCGAAAAGGTAAACGCAACATAAAATGATAAAGTACTGCGTTTTCTGCATTGCTTCATGATGTCTTTAAAAGCACTAAAAGTCAAACTCAGACAAAGGCAAGCGTTTGCCACAGACACCCGACAAAAACAAGCGAAAATAAATTGATAATAATTACTATTTACGCATTCACTTACAAGAAGTATTGGTGTAGCCTTGAAGCATTTATTTTTTGCTTTTTATGGGAACGTCCATTCATTTCATATGACCCAATGTGTTCTGGATTGCTTGTGCTTGCGGAATTGCAGTAATCAAAATCGGACCATGCATTAGTATTACCCATTACCCCCGACTTCTTCGTTACCATTTATGAGCACACTTTCTGACTCACCTGTCTGGCATTCCCATAACTCTAAACAATGTCGCATAACAACAATATTAAGAAACGCTTCGGGGAACCAAATGAAAAATTATTGTAATTTATTTACCCGTATTGCAAACATGAATGACGGCTCACGAAAATCACCAACTTTAATGATCTCGTATTAATTGTATTGCTCATTTTCTTGACCAGCATTTGATTTAGTGTAATTATGATTTATGTTTTGTATATCGTTGCGATATCTAAGAAATTCCGATTTATTTCAGGTCATTTTATTGATGAAAATTTACCATAGTAGTAGTTCGTATTAATTCACTCAGCCACCGATTACTAAGGCACTACATTTGTTTGTTCTAATTAATACTACCCCCTTACATTTAAATTTGTGTTCACTGAACAGTGTTTAAGCAACAATTCATACTGGCGATCATTAGTAGACAGACAAATCCGCATCTGTGTAATTTTTCTTTTTTCCATGAATTTCTCTATCCACCATTTTCATGGCATTTAAGACAAACGAAGTGCTTATAGTATTCGAACCGCCGTAGTAGCCGTTTCTTCCCCATCGAAACATTTTCCACGCCGGAAATGATCCGTCATTATACTGATGCGTCATGACTACTTTGAGCAGGAGCTCAATTTTATTGCGGATGTCTTCCTTCTCCAATGTAATCAAGTGCGAAACGTCATCTTTATGAAGTCCGAGGAACATTGCAGCTAGCATGCAACAAGCTGCTTGAAGAACTATGGCATTATCTATACTCATCTCAAGTAAGGACGTTTTCACTAGGGCGGCAAATTTAGCACCGAATAGGATTTTGGCTCGCTCAGATTTTTCTACGTATCGAGCTAGCAAGAAATATATGACAAATCGGTCGGTGTAATATATCATGAAATGCTTTAAGACTGCGTTGACATCCAAGAGATGCTCGTCCAGAAATTTGTTTACACAGTACAGAGATGACAATGCTTTTTCATCTGACTCCATTCCAATTTCCGTTAAAAACCAGAGAACATTAATCATGCTGCCAATATCCTCCCTCGGTCTGTCCAGTAACCGCTTTTCCATTTTAATAATCCTACCGTTTCCGCATTTTTCTATTTCAATCCAACTTCCGATGCCACCATTGGGTCCGACTTTGGTTGCATCCAGCATAGAATTGGCGACATGTGTACAGTCGTCCAAACTGAATTTCCCAAGATGATACAGTACAACGGTAGAAAGAACCGTGTCGTCAACGTCATCCGGAAACCAGTCAGTCAGCTTATCTGCCATTGGAATGAAAAAATTCCAAAATCCCGATGGTCTCCTAGCGCGCAATATTGTGGATTGTAAGGACATGGTAACACTGGGATGAATATCCTCATCCTTTATAAGATCAAGGCATAGACTGGACTCGTATATTGAAGGCAACAAACCAATCGAAAGTTGCTGCATGTCGCGGGAATGTCGAATGTCACCCAGGAAGCCATAGGTGGCGCTGCACCTCGTTTCTAAGTACCGCAAAGCCTTTTGCTTTGCCAAGTCCAGCAAACATGCTGAATCTTTCTGCAACTTGAAAATATCACTACTGTCTGGATAACAGTAAGCCAGGAATTCCTCGTATTCGTAGTTATACATATCACAAAATTGTTTGCGTAAAGTTATGTAAAGTCATATGGTCAACAACGAGATCACAATGACTGTAGTAATACGTCAAATTATCCTGCCTACTCACGTTGCCTACTTCCGAATAAATGATCTTCAACTGTATATATATTGTACATCCATCATTTACGGCTTATGGCCACAAATTTACCACACGTAATAAAAGAATTAATGAATGAAATATATTTTTACTGCCTATGGTAATAGGCACCGGTTTCCGTTTACATAACCATTGAGGAAAACTAGAAGGATATATTAGTTAATGAATGTATTAGCTGCAAACTTCAGTTCATCATGCTATGGGATTAGCAACCGCACAAAGGATTGCGGAAAATCGTCGGTTATTTCACATTTATCCTTCACTCTCAATGTGAGTTGTTCGGTCAGAAAAACCGTCGTCAATAACTCTATATTTACTCACAGCTAAAATTTATTGATACCGATTGTTCCTGAAGAAGATTCTCATCATTTTATTGTTGCTTGTCTGCATGACTCAGTAATTCAGAATGAATGTTTTAATGTTTCATGTTTAATAACATTTCGACGTATTTTATGTATTCCGAGCTAATAATTGGCATACACATGATTTATTAAATGATAATCTTCATATAAGGTACTTCGCTGCATTGATTAACGAGTAGTAATAAAATGCGTTTCCATGGCGATTCAGTAACCATATTCATTAAAGTGTTGAGTAGAATATCTCCGTTCACAAAATGTAGAATTTATGTGGTGATAGTTATTCAAAATGAATGTAAACTACACTAAACATAACTAGCGAAAAAAGTCGCCTACTTGTGCAGATTATTTCATTGGCAAGCAAGGGATTTAAAATTGAGCAAATAATCGTAATTCTAATTAATAATAATTTATTCGATTTATTTTCAAAATTAACCGGTATCGCATAAGTATATATTAAATTTGCAAAGCGATTCAGTTCAGTCGTTAACACGTTCAGCTTGTTATGTCGGTCCAACCGGTAATAAGGAGAGTCTCGGAAATCTCTAATGATGACCATGGTCCGATTTCGGCGGATACACAAGCAGGTTTTACAACCTATTTAAATGCATCTGAAGTACAACGAATAATTTACTACTCGTGCAAAAAAACTATATCGTAAGAACCCTCAAGTTAAAGCAGATGATTAGAGAATCAAGTGGTGACTATGGAACTCCCGTTAGTTTGCACAGCATATTGAGTTGGTGATGCAACAGTCCAGTCGGCCATCATTATTAACTATCGGAATTATGAAAAGATTGACATCTATTGTTAATATCATTGCATGTATGTCTGTTTAAAATTCATTCCATTACTTTATTCAAGTCCAATGTGTTGCGGTAAATAAATCTAATAAGCAATTGTCCGGAAATTAACGATTCAGCATTCATATATTTCGTTGCATCAGTTCAAAATGTGGATTCATCATTCGTTGACTGGAAAATGTATAAATGTAATTTTGCCGAAACAAATTTGCTTTCGGGCCATGTTCATTTTCAATCCTGCGATACTAAAAAAATTCGCATTTTCCTTCTTTTTTTCCTGCTTAGTATTTCAACATAGTTCCGCAATAACTTTTCAATTATTACATGTCGTCATCAATTGACGTGCTACCCAACACAATTAGTGAACCAGCAATTAATAATTTATTATAAAAAATTGAGATGAACGAATATTATCTTTGACGTTTGCCATCTCATAAACTTCATTACAACACGTGCACATTTTGCCACGTGTGCCTAAGTATGACATATATCACTATGTAGTTGAACACGAATTACTATTGAGGTCCTAAGATTGGGAAACTTGTTCCAGTCAAGACTAATAACTGAGAATAATAATTTTTTTAATATGAAGTTGCGCATTATCCACATTTAATAAGCGTTAATGATTTCAGAAGGAAATTGCAGTTTATGTACCGTTTAATGATATAAACCGTATATCTATACAAGTTACTGTGATCACGATCCACTCGCCTCATCCGAACATTCCCTTGGCAAATAAACAGCTCGTGCAACAACTATTAAACTTTCCTATATATTATAAACTGAAACATCACGATACAGATGGATAGTTGGTGGATAAATAAATTAATTAGCCACAATGGAATTGTAGTGCACATATGATGATGTTGGCATATTTAGTCCACTTTGCTGAGCATTATAAATCGGTTTGAGATTGTGTGGTGCTCTCAGCCGGAAGTAGGAATTTTGATGTGTCCAGAAGTAAGTGCTCTAAACACTAGAGAGAAACAGATAATTTAGCTATAACTACTTTTATAATCATTCTACTTAGGTATTTTTCTTCTATAAGTAGTAGCCATGGTTACTTTAGTTTTATCCGTAATTTTTGCTGTCATTCTTGTGGTACTTTACTGGAGGAATCAAACCTCGAAACGCAAGTTGTTGCCCCCAGGTAAAAATGCAAGTCAATAGCATAATATATACAAAACCATAGAAAAACACAACAATTTCATTTTCTTCTCCACCCTAGGGCCGCAGCCATTACCCATAATCGGAAATGTTCATCAAATTGGACGAACGCCCCACTTGCGATTCATGCAATGGGCGAAGAAGTATGGTCCTATATTTCGAATCAAGATGGGAACGACAGAGTAATTGCCCAGTTTTCAAACTAGTCACGTTCAACCCATAAAATATATTTAGTAATTCCGGATTCTCTTGCAGAGCGATTGTTTTAAACGACCCGAAACTTGTGACGCAATTGTTCAGTGACGACGCATCTACAGGGAGAATGATTGGAAATCCAGTGGTTTACCACTTCACCGACGGAGCAAATGGTATGATGTCTCCGAATTATTACCTTGTTTTTTGCTTTCCTAGCTTAAAACTCAATATGTAAGACATGCATGAAATATACTTTGAACATACTACTATTACTATCTGCAGGCGTTATTAATGCTGAAGGGGAGGAATGGCGATCCCAAAGAAAATTCACTGTTCGAACTTTGGCAAATTTTGGTTTCTCGTCGACTTCATTGGAGAGATCAATCCTGGATGAGTTACGACCAATGCTTGACTACTTTGATAAACGCATAGGGAAAGTTATTCCTGCTCATAGATTATTTACAGCTCCGGTACTGAATTCCTTGTGGCACTTTGTCTCTGGGGAACGATGCGAATGGGAGGGTGGACCAGTTCCTATCCTTACGACATGAACGGACTTCTTCAGGTACCTTTGTAAAAATGTTTGTATTGGGGTGCGATCTTTGTGTTAGTTGTGCATATTTCGGCATCCGACACGTGATTAGTAGTATTGGGCTCCGTGAAGTAATTTAAAAATATTTGGATGAAATAGATACGTAAATCAAGCAACGTCAAACGGAGTCATGTTTGCCCCGATTTTGCGGCACATAGCACCAAACTATCTTGGATGGAACCAGTACGTTAATAACATAAAAAGAATGACTGACTTCTTCAGCAATTCCCTCACATACCACAAGGAAACTTTTGACCCAAACAATCTAAGGTAACAATTTATCTATTTTTTAAATTTACGTGCAGTTATGCTAGTATTAAAATGCAATAATCTACTAGGGATTTTATTGACCACTATTTGTTGCAAATTGCAAGAACTACAAATCCCAACTCCAGCTTCTATAAAAGCAAGGGCGGTAAGCGAGCGTGATGTATTGTTACATTCTTGTGATTTAAATTATGAGTAGTTAAACGTTCATCAATACAATCTGTTTAGAAAATCATTTGCTAGCTGGCGTTTTTGACTTGTTTGTTGGTGGATCAGAGACAACGTAAGTATACTTCCATAAATGTACGTATTTAAGAAACTTATTAAACGATATTCCATTAGCTTGGTAACTAATGACTCTAGAGCAAATTTAATATCCTGGACATTGCTCTTCCTAAGTCATTACCCTAAAATACAAACTGCACTGCAAGAAGAACTCGACTCAGAACTTGAGCATCGCCTACCATCTCTCTCGGACAAAACAAGGTTGGTATTCATTTGTGCCTTCCTAACGGCATTTGCGTAGTATAATCATAGGCTTGTAAATTTTTTACTTAGGCTGCCGTACACTGAGGCAGTATGTGCAGAGGTCATGAGAAGGGGAAGCGTGCTTGCGCTTGGAATTCCTCACAGCATGCTAGAAGATAAACTGTTTCACGGATACTTACTTCCAAAAGGAGCCGCTGTGTTTGCCAACCTTTATGGCATCAATCATGATCCCGACATATGGGACGAGCCATACGAATTCAGACCGGAGCGGTTCTTGAGTACAGATGGCAAGAAGTTTGTTGCGCATGAAGCGCTAATGCCTTTTTCGTCTGGAAAGCGACGATGTATTGGGCAACACTTTGGCAAAAATAATCTCTTTCTGTTCGTAGCCGGCATATTTCAGAGATTTAGAATATTACCCGATCCGGACAGTTTGGCGAAACCGGATTTTGATGCTCAGTTTGGTATTGTCCAAGTTCCAAAGCCATTTAAGGTTATCATGAATTTACGGAAGCCATGATGAAAGGTTTTACTGATTGAGTCATAAATAAATTTGCATTGCACAGGTTAAAACAATTTAATTACCAGTCGATACTTTGACGTTACAATATGAATGCACTTAGTGAAATGTATGGATTTTTTGTATTGCAACAAGAGTAATTGCTGGTGTATGATTAATATCATGCCAATTATGTGATAGCAACAATAACAGAGAATGAGTGGAAGAGGGAATTGAAGGAAAGATATAGATTTTATTCAATTAGTAAAGATGTAGAAGAGAGGGAGAGAGAGAGGACAGAGATGAGTTCAGTCTGCTAGCCAGACTGCTACTACTATTGCTAATGCAATGCGCATGAGCATAATATGTCCAGTGAGGCTGGACAAGAAACATACCTAAATGTGCATGTGCACATTTCGTGCACTAAGCTAAGTATCGTTCTTGAAACACTTCCTACTTTTAATAGAAGAAAAATTTGCAATAAATTTTTCTGACACTTAATGTAAGCAATTAATTTGGAAACCACTAAAATAAATTTTGAACTTAAATTTGAGAGAAAAAAAAATATTGTCGACGCCTAATTATATGATACCAATAAAAACGATGTACATAAAATGTAGTACAATTGTGTACACAATAAAAACCTAATCCAATGTGTCGAATGAAAATACTAATACTGATACTAATTTGGCATACAAACATGTGACCGGATAAACTGGAAATAATATATAAGTGTTATCAATGGGAACATAAGCCTGTACATGGAAGATACAATAAGTAGAACATTAGATGACGAATACAAATAGTCAGTACATAATATACAAGAAGACTAATAACTATAGCGACTATACATTCATAACAAGCTATGTGGACACATACCAACATCTCCCTCTTTTAAAAGGACAAAAATTTTGGTACAAAATTTTGACAAAAGTAAACAATAATTTGCCTAAAAATGGATAGAAAACCTGATCCAATATTCTAATAAAATACGACATGAATCGTCAAGGTTACACATAAATAGCATAATTGGAACATCAGAGTAAGTACATTTAAAAACTAGTTGAAACAAAAAAATTCTGACACAGGCAACGTAGACATGGACAAAAAAAATGGTGTGACGGGAATAAATGGCAGGAGAGCAAGAGGAATAGAGGAATGAGGGAATAAATTACGTGGGTATAAAAAAAAGGAGCAAGTGAGTTTTTGCTGTTGTTGCTGCCGCTGGGATATGCGCTGCAAGCAGGTGGACGAGTAGAGAGAAGAACAGGTAACCAAAATAGGTGATGAGGTTGCTGCAATAATATATGCATGCTGACAGTGATTTGTGAGCTGCAAAAGACGGTGGTTGATGATGATGTGCTTACAGCAACTGGTTGACCTTGAACGTCTGGCAGAACGTCGTCTGCACAGTTTGGTGTTGAGCTTTGCAGGGAAGCAGGAAAATAATACATTGTCGTCTGCGTTGGTTGTTGTTGAGACGGAGTGGCACAACAATGAATATGTGGTACAGAAGAACATGTAGTCACAGAAATAACATGATGCAATTTCTGAGAATAATATTGCTGTTGAATAAGATATCGTACGATATCATGGTCACGTTCTGTCTGGATGGACAACATGAAAAACATCACGGTGGGTAAAATTTTAGTTGCTAGGAGGTTTATGGGCGTTTCAGCCGAATATCTGAAGAATGATGAGTTGCACTTGCAAGGAAGGGGAAAAAATAAGGAATAAATCACGTGCACGTTGCATGTATCTGAAAAACAAGATGAGAGAAAAAATTTGATTGATACGTGTAACAAGAAAAAAAATGGAATGCATATAATTTTAATCAGCATTATGCTGCGGATATCAACTAATCCTTATGGAGCCGACGAGTCCATGATATGAGGGGATGACTGAACAGGGCCGTCTTGGGTAGCACTCAAGGTGCTCGTCTAACCGTCCTGGGAGAACGCTATGGTATATCCCTCCGAGTTGCCTTGGGTCAACGCATATTGAGTTCCGCTTTAGAAGATGACTGGAACAAGCTGTATCCGCAAGACCTTGTGGTATCATCTTCATCAGTCAGTCAGTCTCGGCGTGAAGAACAAGAACAATCATGATCGTGTACATTGGCCATTGTACTGATCCGAGCAGTTGTGTTGATGAACATGGTCATCACGTAACGCTAGTCATGGCAATTTGGATACCTGCGACTTAAAGGTTTAATTAAGTACCTTTTCCATCACCAATGAAAAGAATTACCCAATTAGTAGAAGGATAGGAATTTTATTTAGGAATAACGTAAAACCTAAAATTTTGGAAAAGAAGGGAGCAAGGAACGCAAAGAAGAAAGTTTGGGGAAAGGAACAGAAGCTTTCAAAATCCTACCATGAACCTACCGTTTTACCGCCTAATTTTTGTAATTCTAAGCTAAATGATTCTGGTTAGTATGCCCTAAACGAGTCATAAAATGATAGTCAATATCCTATGTAATAATGAATAATGCCAGTGTGATATTTTATGCGGATGGAGAGGAATCCTTACATAATTGATTTGATATGACTTCATTCAATATGAATGATTACTCAAGATTTAGCATCAAATTTTCTGGGAATAAACACATGAATGATTACCTATAACCAATTAACAAACATAAATGTATGAATTTAGCAGAGGTGTTCAAATACGTCACGGAGTAATGCATAAATTTTATGACTACGACAATTTGCACGAACAGCCTAATCATAAAGAGATTTCTGATTAGAGGTGTTCAAATACGAGTGTTAACCGAGGTACGATAATTTCGAATAGGATTCTAATTTTTGCTTATGAAAATGCTTGTAATGTGGCCAACAATGAATAGAATAAATTTAATTGCCAGGATCCGAACCTGGAATCTTCTGATTTAAAGTAACATATACGAACAATTTTGCTTAGGCTGAAGCGTACCGATTATGAAATTTCGAACGCATACACGATGAGCATTGAAACACCTAAAGAGTATGGAATGATGCGACTACCCGGTAGTGCTTTACTATATTTTAATCACAATAATTATGGATTGTTATTAGGGAACTGAGTAATTTTAGAAAAGTATCGAGCCGGCATAAAGCTACAATGGATAAGAATTTAGAAACACTTATGTTTATGAATTTTGTGGGTCAGTCGTTTTGTCAGGCCTAACCGCTCGTAAGCAGTGTGGAATTGCATCAGAGGTGCACAACTACAGTCGTAAATCTCTTGCGAATTATCAGAATTCAACAAAGAATGTCGACCAATTTCGTCATAACGTAAATTTCCAATTTAAGTCATTTCAGTCGTGAATTTATCTCTCCCTTAACAAATCTTAGGAACTACTGTTAGTAAAAATACCCTAATTTATTGTAATTATATTTATTTTCAAAATTCTATACTAATTCACAAAGGAACGGTTTCTCTATATTTCTATTTTGTTTCTCTATATCTCTATTGTTTTTCTATGATTACTGTTTTTGATTATGAAGCGAAGATAATGGTGGCTTGCATTCGCTCATAGGAGCAGAACTTTTGCACAGTTGAATGGGTAAACTAACATCCACCATAACTTAATGATCTAGTTAAAAGTAATTAAGTGTGATTGTTTATTTTTCATTTCATTTTTCATTTTCATGTGCGGCCGTTTTTATATATTTGTTTTCATTGATAATTCAGAATAAATCTGAGGAAGTTTCAAAAGGGTCTGAGAAGCTTAGGTTTTGATTGAGCCATGCATGATCCCAGCCTGAACAAACCAGGAAGTCCATTGGATACAAAGGGACAGTACTCAATTTTTCACACAAACTACCATGTATGTGACACGAACTCAGCCTAAGTTCTCAGAAAACGCGATGTTCAGTAAAACGCGACTGAAAAATGGAATCCGAATCCCATCGTAACGGGCCATGGATATTTTTCACCAGGCGGCAGTCACCTGACCATTAATCGTTAGTTTTTGGATTTTGTGTTTCTTTATTATTACTATTTATTTTGTGTAATTTACCTAACTTAATTTTTGAATATGTACGAATCCGCGTTAAGCATTTCAAGTTTTGATTTGCTGTACGTAGATTTGGTCATGGCGTACGTATGTCCGTATGAGTCTAAGTGAAAATGTGAAAGATGAAATTGTATAGAATATTATCAGGACCAAATCTGGTATGAGGTGAGCCAATTAAATGATGGTTGAAAAACGTAGGTACGGTACGGTCGGTCGAACGTACGGGTTTGAGCACGTCTACTCGTCATTTACAATTTTGTATGAACGTTTACGAATTTTCTAATAAACGATCTGTGAATGATCAGTAATTTAATCGAAAACAAAAAGCAAATGAGCATCTCTGGTGAATGGGTACCAGATTGCAATTTTGTGACCTTGAATAAGCCAATGATAATAAGTATGAAAAGAAGAACATGATGATGATGCGTGCGTGCGTCATGAATGAAATTTTTTGTTACAGCGCACTTGGATTTCGAGAAAACTATGACAAAAAATTGTGTTTAGAAATGTGAATTGATGCGACTGCAATGTTTCGAATCGGGAACCTAATCCTATTAATTATTTAATTATGTCAGATTTGTGTCTGTGTCATGAACACGGAAATTACTTCATTTAGTTAACACGCCTATGTTGGCAGGTGCGTTTCACAAATTTTTAATTACTATAGCTTTTATGGTCACGAATGGAATGGCAATGAACATAACGTGAATTTAAATGAACAGGAAGCTACGATTGCCAACTTGATTGTGATTTAACTAAATTAATTAAACTTAACTCGAATATAATAATTTGACCTTCACAATCGGATGATAATAATTGGACATAATAATTATCCGTAATTGATATATAAAGTGAACTGATAAGAGCCGAATGATTAACTGATATAACCGTGTACGATAATGAATAAGTACGGTCAGTCCGTCTGTCGTATGAAGGAAGACCATCTCCCCCTTCGTCAGAAGATGAAGAAAATGAAGAGAGAACGAATTTTGGAACATGAATATCTTGACCTTGAATAATTTTAATGTGTCTAGCAAGTCTTGATACGTGGAACGTAATTGTAGTTAGATTAATTTGTAAACGATAGCCTCTGATAAAGTTTGCTGCCCAACTTCGTTGATTTGAATGAAAATTAAATTTGCTAACAGTTCAGCGTAATTTAGGGAAAGAATGGCAATGGAAAACTGCAAGAAATACAATTAAATGATATAATTTCGAGTATCCGAAACAGATCTAATTTCGGTATGTTAATAATCTGTAATTTGAATGCAACGGAATTTAACTGTGCGTGGTAATAACTTCAACACTATTTAAAACTGATACGTCTACTGCACAGCACGCAATAACACTAATGCCAATTACACTGCACTAATAATGTTACTAATAATAATATGCACACTTTATCGCCAATAATGCTTCAATAATAAAATGATAAGTAATGTAAACCTGATTAGATGAATGGGACCTGAGAGAGCCAATTACCAAGTAGGTAGGCCACCTCCTCCTTCTTTCGTGGAAAGAGCGACAACGGAGCGATGAAAAAGTTAAAGTTAGTCAGAAGTCCAGTAAGCTAAACTTAATTAGACTGGCAAAGGTTATGCCATTTGCAACAAGAGTAATTGCTGGTGTATATGTTATGAATAATTAATATAATTCCGATTAGGTGCCAGTAATAACAACTGATGAGTGGAAGAAGGAATTTGGAGTAAAGAGATAGAATTTATTTCATATTAGTAAAGAGGTAGAAGAGAGGGAGAGAGAGAGGACAGAGATGAGCTCAGTCTGCTAGCCAGACTGCTACTACTATTGCTAATGCAATGCGCATGAGCATAATATGTCCAGTGAGGCTGGACAAGAAACATACCTAAATGTGCATGTGCACATTTCGTGCACTAAGCTAAGTATCGTTCTTGAAACAGTATATATTGTCCATTCGTTTGCATCACCTTCATTCCTTAAATTCCTACGATGCAATTCATATTTTCCATTTACATTAATGTAGGAATTCACCAGAGTTCCATTGGGTAACTAATTTATGACCGTACATCATTTAAGAATGCATTCCACACACACGTATCTACTGAACGCAGTGTGACAACAAATAATGTTAATATATGGAGAAATTTCTGCTGGTGTAATCTTCAGATTGACTAACTGCGATATATTATAAATCAGACGATTCTTTGAATGATTCATTTGATTTATAATTGCATTTTTCTCTTTGTAATTAGTGAAATTGATGTAGTTACAGTCTCTCATATCAGCGAAAATATTTGTGATATTAAAAGCGGTTCCTAGAATACTAAAATTCGATGCTCTCCAAGTGTTTATATGAATGAAAACTCGAACAGATTTTTCGCTCACGTCATAATGGTCAATAAGCGTTACCACGTGACATTCAAAAATGAATTGAGAAACAGTCTTCCTTAACTAAGTGGCTTGGAAATATAATTGTCCACACAAAAATATGCATGAATCTGAAAATATTGCAGGTTTATTAGTATTAGTTTTGATAACCTTTAATCCGAATTATAACACTGGTAGTTAACAGAAATCCGATTATATATGCCAGTGGCACAACAACACCAGGCCACACATGGGGATGACTAAACTCCCATCCGCGACTTGCTATTGAACGAACCGCTTCTCCACTAAAGGTACAAGGAAAAATTGGAGCCGCATATTGCAATATTATATGCATTCCTTCAACCGGCCAGAAAACACCTGATACAAACATAACAGGAAAAAATGTTGCCATGCTCAGGACCGCTGCCTGGAATTCATCTGAACAGATAGTAGCTAAGAGTATTCCCATTGCAACCCCACCATATGAACTAAGCAGACATATGAAGATAACCAGGAAATGGGAGCCTAAAATCGGACTCCCGAGAAAAAATGCATTAATCGAGTAGGCCACAAATGTCTGCACTAACAACACTATAAATTCGGACACAAGCTGTGCCGTCAAAATTTCCCAGGTATGAACGCCAATTACAAGGGAACGTGCCAGGACTCCCGATTTCTTCTCTCCAATAAGCCGAATGCTAGTCGAAACTACAGGGTAGTAGAATATAAGCCTGCGAGGTCAAAATAGTGATGTGAAACTTTATACAACAGTTTAGCTTCATAACCCGTTTCAATAGAATACAATTTGCAGAGACTAGTTTACTTACGATGGCGTTAAACTCTGCAGAATAAATGATCTGAAATCAGTGGCGTCACTGCCGAACATTGGTTTGTGGTACTAAAAGTATTCAAAAGTATAATCACTATCTAAATATATGATATACGTGATCGGTACCAGTATGTTACGAACTTTAAGGGGATGGTCTGCAAGACTGGGGTCGAAGCCACATCCACGAAGGATATTTTCCATGAACTTTTGGTACCCCGAGAGAATATTGTTTTTAGCAGTTATCGCGACTTGCGTGCCTACAAAAAAAATCCCCGGTATAATTAGTTTCCGTGTTTTTCGATTTACATGAAGTTTTTGTATTGAAGCATACATGCTTTAGGCATGATACTTACTTGACTCATCCAGTTGCATTGTAACCATTGATCTACTCTTCGATAATTCAGTCGCATTCAATCCAGAAACCATCCGTCGAATCAAATTTTCGGAAAAGCCGGAAGGAATGTGTATGTAACCCCATATGTTACCAGTCATAGTTGCCTGCACGGCAGCTTCGATATTCTGATACTGCGTCTACATACCAATCAAATAAGTAAACATTCAAGTTGCAAATTATTGAAACAGTATATTAACACAAACAAACGTCAATACATAAATAATTAAATCTGACCAGACTAAAATAATCCACTGGGATATTTTCAATAAACCCACAACCCAAGTTCTCGAGGGCACATATTCTATTCAAACTTGAAATATTCCTGCAGACAGACTGGTTGCCGTCCTCGTCATTCACAATTCCCAATCTAATGTTCCTAGGATGTCCGAGACACAGACAGACAACCAGAAACATTGTGGCTGGGAGCATGATTACCAGGTACAATAGCCTTTTCGCCAATATTTTCAAAATTATTCACATTCTGCAAATATCTGTGTTACAAGATACATAAATTCAACATAAACTAAATATTACTTACAGCGGACTTCGGGTTTGAACCGTGAAATCTTTTCTTGCTAATGCTGTTATCCTCCTCACATTGTCTTGATACGAAGCAGGTACCGTCATTGCATTATTTACACGCTTCATCATATTCGGTTTGAATATTATACTACCTAATCTTTGTTTACTGTCTGTCGTTTTGCGGCTTTCCGGAACGTTGGTCTGTGGTGCGGTATCCTGCTTACACATGAGCAGTACAATATCTTCCAGGGTGCTGCTGGAATATTTACGGAGTAACTCAATGGGAGAGTCCTCAATCAAAAGACGACCTGTGTTCATAACACCAATCTAAGAAGTAAAGAAAGAGTGGACAAGTGAATCATTATATATGAAAGTTTGGCAAATATTTTTAACAACTTGGATTACGAGCAACATATAAACTTGCTATATCTGCTCGTCGGCACTCTTCAATGTAGTGCGTGGTGATGAGTATGGTTCTCCCATCAACTGATGCAAGTTCCTTAAGGTGGTTCCATATTCTGAGAATAGTGCCGTCATTAGAATATGAAGAGGTCGAAGGATTAACTCAAGTCACAAAGATTAAACTTACCTGTATCGGAGTAGAGGATCAACGCCAACGGTCTAAAAAATGGAACAATTTTGAAATTTTTGTACTGGATTGCACAAAACGGTTGCACATTACGCATTTGCACACTTTATAAAAATGTTACCGGTTCGTCCAACACGATAAATCTGGGACTGTGAATGAGGGCCACTGCGAGCGATATTCGACGTTGCTGTCCTCCACTGAAATCATTTTAAAGTCATTACAAAATGGAAGACTCACAATTTTGAGTGCTCAAAAACATTGATTACCTGAGTGTGGAAACCCTTCTGCTACTTGGTGGTATATCCAGCAGCGTCGAGAGTAATGCTATTCTGGATTCAATCTCTTCATTTGTCATGCCAACCAAGCCACCGAAGTAGGCAAGCGTTTCCTGAATGCTAAGCTCCAGCAAAAGAGAAACCTCCTGTGGCATATAACCAACACTACGGCCAGGTATCACTGAACCGTGAGAACCAGGTTTGTCACCAAATACGCTTATATCACCACTCTCTAATTTCTGCAGTCCTAGAATGCAGGATATAAGAGTGGTCTTCCCACAACCACTGCTGCCAAGTAGTCCATATCTGAAAGTTTAGGCTCTAATTAGTTTTAATTCTCTGGATATACTTGTGATGGAGTTTAAATGAATCATACATTCCTCCCTGCAGAACGTTCATGTTTATTTCAACAAGAACAGGATTGTTAGATGTGTATGACTTTCTTCCATCCTTGACGACAACCGCTTTCTGTAGCGGATTATCGGGCATTTCGGAAGTTTAGGTTTGTTACTTATTGTCAATTCTTCCAATGTCTCAAGACGTATTAGCTGATATAATTCACACTGGACTACCGTGCACTTTCAAAAGTATATGTTTACACAGTTTGACCAACACACTGCGTGTGCTGCATTGTATCAAATAGGGAACTAAACAATAACAAATTGCGTATTTGTGCGATTCAATTATTGTGCCGATTAAATTCAATTCTAGTAAGTTTACCAATTTCCAAGGTCTGATGTTCAAGGCTGGCCACGTGTGTATGCCTTTCCCAGCTTTGCGTAATGCAATGCTTGGAAAGTGGGATACAACAAATCAAAAGTTTCTAGTTGGTTTGGTAATTGAAAAAAACAATAGCATTGCCAATTATAACTTATATGAAAAATCCGTGCTGTGTTTCCCATTTATACAGCACAAAATCCATAATGACTCATTACTAATGAGTCATTAGTAATCGTTCATTCCCGACTCCAACGGTTTGAAATGTAAGTAGTTTTAAAGCTGCTTGCTCCTTCTGGATGTCGTAAATTCTCAAGTGATATCAAATCAACATTTTTGCACGTGCACTAATAAACTTCAACGACTCACATTTTAAAGCCACTTCCAGTTATAATGACAACCATAAATATCATCGATTGCATCCACTAATTATAGCGGTTCTTTACTCATACTCGGGTACGAATACATGGATTTCGCAATATGCATTGCCGCCATGAGAATTTACTGCTGATATTTGACGTAATAAAGATAAAATCACTTCAATAATTTCAATACATATATATCCGTGTCTATAAACATAAGCATGACGATAAATTATTAAATATGCGAATTTGTATTTGCAGTTGCTGAGGGAGTTTGAACTAAACAGTCAACAATGATTTGTGAGGCATCGTTACAATAATATTTGGGAGAATATTTTATGAGACAGCTTCCCTAGCATTACAATGATTTACCGTTTCAATGTCCAAATATACTAATGAGGTAACGGTTGTATGACGGTTATGGTAACGTATCAATCATTACAGAGACAAACAATTTTCCCAAATACAAAATTCCTAAGGACAGACAAATGACAGGAAATCTCAAATTTTTGCTTAGAGTAATAACTGAGACATACGGCGTCTTGTATTTAGGTATTCAAGGAATTCAGTTGGAATGAAATAAATTGAAGACTGTTTTATTTTGCACCATAATAGGTACCATATGTATCCCAGATATTCATATATTCACAATTTGCCAAATTATTTATTCGAGTATGCTAAAAATTTGTTGTACGTTACAAAATTCCTGACAGTTCTTTCTGAACCCTGCCTATTGCAGCCAACGCCAATCCCGTGGTATAAGCTTTAGAGCCGCCATAGTGACCAAGCTTATTCCATCGAAATATTTTCCATGGATCAAACGAGCCGTCACCATTTTGCATTGAAATCAATTGCACTGTTAACTTCTTGATCATTACGCACACATGTCCTGCTGAGCAGGTCCTGCCATTTGCTGTGTCCATATGCATACCCATTTCCATTACTGCCAATATAACACATGCAATGTTAAGTGCCTTGCAATTGTCACTATTTATCAAGCCATCCATTTCATCCAAGAGTAAATTGCTAAACTTGTTCCCAATCCGGTTTCTTGCGTATTCAGATGTGGAGATATAACGTGAGAGAAAAAAGTAAATTATATATTTATTTGTGTAGTAAAGCATTTCTGGCAGCTCGTCATCCGCTTGTCGATTACTTACTAATC
Source organism: Sinella curviseta (assembly GCA_004115045.4). NCBI lineage: Eukaryota > Metazoa > Arthropoda > Collembola > Entomobryomorpha > Entomobryidae > Sinella > Sinella curviseta. Next base: position 49,287,570 of record CM023202.3, on the reverse strand, counting down.
TGTCTACAAAATGCTCGATGAAGTCAACGGATGTCATCACCCTCGAATCCGTTTCCATTCCAAACTTGGCAAGGAACCAAAGAAACGTTGTAAGACAGCCAGCACAAGTCCTGGGAACTTTCAGATACTTCTCCAGAATAATAGTTTTGGTCTCGAATTCTTTTGGTAGCAACAGCCAAGTGGTTATGACTCCATTTTTGTCACGCAATGAATATTTTACTAACAACTGAGCAACACGTCGACATTCTTCAGCATCTACGCATCCGCTGGAATAAAGTGCCATCATATTTACTGCAGTGTCGTTGATATCATCCGGAAGCAAATATGCCTCCATTCCATGATTGAAGTAATTACAAAGACCAGTTTTCTGACGGCTATTTCGAACAACTCTAACCAAGCAATCAATTGTCGTCTGAGATATTCCCTTATCTTGAATTAACGGAAGAAGAAGTCCCGAGTCGTGCGAGTTTGGGATTTGATATATCGGCTTGATCTCGTCATCAGTGAATGTCCATGCCTCTGCAGTGTACCCATAAGTGGCACTACAGCACATTTCCATGTAACGGATAGCGCGTCTTACTGCCTTCTCCATGGAAGACGTAGATTCCTCAAACTTTGTACAAGCAGATTCGAACTCTGGAAAACTCTGCACCAAAAAAATTTCGTATTCCAACATCTTGACCAAATAACTTCTAGAAATGTATAGCGAAATATGTATATACAGAGCTTATTGAATCTATGTGCTATTTGTGTCAGAAGCAAAATGCGTTCTGTGATTAAAATCCGCTACTGCAATGCAATGACTTTCTGCGTTGCTTAAGTAATGCCGTATCACAATGTTAATGCAATTCCATTGCATTTTCTAGTTACACGAATGAGAAATTTCTCGTAATTAGTGAAGCCAAAGAGATCATAAATACTTTCGTAGTAAGCATCCGGGTCATTTGGTACAGTAATTTTGCCACTTTACACGCAGGCAACGCAATTCATCCACCAGGCCGACTATTTTACAGACAGACTAATTAAACTTTTAAGTTTATCATTAACCAGCATCATCCAACGCGTACCATGACTTGTTACCACGGCTACAAGGAAACATGCATACTAATTATTGGTTATGTATGTACAATCCTGGAGTCTTAAGAATGTAGTGATTATGCCACATCAATCTTGAATATCACTCATTAAATTGGTTATGCTTCTTCAAATGGCTACATGGTGCACACATACACTAAACACAAACCATGCGGGTTTGCCACTATACATGATTAAATGTAACGGTTAAAATGGTAACAATTATTTCCTTACGTTCAGAAGATGGATTTAGTCATTCATAATCCACCAATATTGAAACTATGACAATGCGCACAATTAAATATTTTAGGGACAAAGCTATTACTGCACACTTACGTCATATAATCCACAGAATGTGGTAATAATCCTCATAACCCGCTGCTTGTTATACTGAATAATATTGAATAAATGACCACCTCGTTACATTGCATTTTCTTTCCAACGTTCTAGTTTACTTGTATCTCTTATTTATTTTAAATTGCTCCCGTCTGGCGGTGTTTTGTGTTGTCGCCTTAGTGGTGCTATGAGCTATGGGATGATAGATTTGTTTTGTCGGTGACAAAGATCTGTGACTGTCAGTTCAATTTTAATTGATATTTAATTCAAACAAAGCATGCGCTGTACCACAAAGTTATTAATTGATTATCAAGTTAATAAAAATATTTCCCGAGAGTATTCGAACTAATTCCATACTTAATTCTGGCTATCCTACTCTTGTCATCATTATGATAAATGTGAAAGCTAAACATTTTTAAACTAATTTAAATTAGCAACGGTTTTTTACCCGCTATTCAAATGCTATGGATGTCACTGTTTGGATGCAATCGCAGTGGCTCTAGTATCCCTTCGATCTGACAAGTAAAGAAGTGACCAATAGTAAGGCAGCTATATATCCCGTAGGAATGGCTACTCCAGGCCATACATGCGGATGAGCAAATTCCCATCCACGGCTAATCACAGATCTAACCGCTTCAGCACTCAGCGTGCTCGGAAAGACTTGCGCTACGTATTGCAACCAAGTGTGCATTCCTTCCACGGGCCACATGATACCGGATAAAAAGAGCATGGGAAAAAATATAGATATTGCTGCTATGGCAGCGCTAAACTCCTCAGTGCAAACAGTGGCGAGCAAAAGTCCCATCGAGACTCCTCCATAGGAACTCAGCATAAATATGGAGAGAACGACATAGGGCGAACCCACAACTGTTATATTGAACAAAACTGCGATGACTCCATAGGCCAGTAGCGTTAGGGCAAGCAATACTACCAATTCCGAAAATATGTGAGCTATCATGATTTCCCAGTTGGTCACGCCAATCACGAGTGACCGCGATAGGACGCCAGATTTCTTCTCACCGATGAGACGGATGCTCGTTGTCACAATTGGGTAGAAAAACGTCACCCTATGTATTGCACACAATTTTTAATATTTTCTCAAAATTTTCGTCTCGGATTTGTTGTAATCATTTACTCACACAGGGGCCATACTCGTAACAATAAACTCACGAAAATCTGTATCGTCTGTTCCGAATACTGGGTCATGGTACTGTAAATAAAAATATTTTTTTACAATCACAGCTATCTATTTAAAATTTTAATCCTTTTGTACCTTAAGTGAGTGCTGCCCTAAACGTGGGTCATAGCCGCATGCGGATAGCATGTTGCTCACAAATTCGCCATATGCAGAAAACAAACTGGTCTTTATTGTCATGGCGATAATAGAGTCTAAAGATTAAAAAGAGTTAAATGTTTGTCAGGTTTAAATATTGTTGTGTGATTTCAGCACCACTTACTTGTCTCGTCTAATTGTATCCTAATCGCGGAAGTATTTCCGCTTGAATCGATACTATCCCCACTGGATATCATCCTTCTTAGTACACTGTCAGAGAAATCCGATGGAAAATTCATGTATCCCCAAACATCTCCATTAATTGTGGCCTGCAGTGCTTCCTCATTTGTCTTGTACCATGTCTGTAATTTTTGGCAATATATCACGTCATCAAGCAAATTTTGAAAGCAATATGCACCACCATTTTTGTAAATTTACTACGGTCTACCAGGTTAAAATCGCCATCTCGAATGCTTGAAATAAACCGGCAGCTCAACTGTTCCGTGACACATTTTGGGGGCGTACTTAAGGCTTGCTGACAGGTCGTGTAATTTCGCACTTCATCATTTACTATTCCCAAACCAAGATTCACAGCATCCTTTCCAAGACATAGGCAAATGAGGGAGAGTATTAGGCAAGGAAAGATGACAGCCATGAATATTAACCTACACACAAACCAAACCATTTGATTAACCGTCCCTTTGCTCAAAAATCCAATTCTGTTTTAAAGCCGCCTACATTTGACTACGTGCTTGGACTGTAACGTTTTTGGTCGCCAAGGCTAAAATTCTCCGCAGAGTGTTTCTTACAGATCCATCCTCTTTTCGCTTTTCGAGTTTAAAATGCGTCATGCTTTTAGTCAGACTAGATATGCTGTGCGATCGTGCCCTTGCATACGGCTGTTCACCACCGTTGGCCCCTGCTTGATTGTGCTTGCATAACATGAGCACAATACTTTCCAGACTGTTGAGACCATGCTTTAGAAATAGCTCAACAGGTGAATCTTCCGTCAGAAGCCTACCTCCAACCATTACCCCAATCTAAAAAACGTGTATATGTAGATGGGAATTTCTTGCACTACAGGAAAGCAATCTTTATAAATGGTTCAATAGTTCATAAGCTTTGATTACCCTATTTACTCGTCTACACTCTTCAATATAATGTGTAGTTATTATTATGGTCGTTTGCTCAACTGCAACAAGCTCCTGAAGATGTTCCCAGATTCTGAAATGAAAGGTCACTGATATTAACCGGTTGATTACAATATTCATGGTATTAAAAACGTTTTCAAAATATTACAGATACTATACCTGTGACGAAGAAGGGGATCCACACCAACAGTCTGCGCGTTAAACGGAAACGTGTGAAATTGTGTACAGTCGACTACAGAAATGTTTATTAGGTGCTGAAGACATGTACTATTTTAGCTTACCGGCTCGTCAAGAATTACAAGTCTGGGACTGTGAATTAGTGATACAGCAAGCGACACTCGGCGTTGTTGTCCACCACTGAAGCGAGGAATCATCATGTTACCTATTGCATATTTCTGTACATGTATTAATTCGGTTATGAGTATTTGTTTTGCCATACCTAAGTGCAGAAACTAATCTCTTCTTATCCGGCAAATCCAGCAGTGTTAACAAAAAGTCAATTCTTTTGCGTATATGACCCTTGTCCATGGCAACCAGTCCACCGAAATAGTACAATGTTTCCTCAATGCTGAACTGGGGCAAGAGCGATATTTCCTGCGGCATGTATCCGACATTTCTTCCCGGTATTCCAGATCCTTTTGTCCCAGGCCTCTCGCCGAACACACGTACCTCGCCACTGTCCAATTTAAGCTGTCCGAGAATACACGACAAAGCAGTTGTTTTTCCGCAACCACTGCTGCCCAATAGACCATACCTAAAATATGTCATTTTGGTTGTAATATTATCCGTGATTAGAGATGGCGAGAACCGCGGGGTTTTGTTATGGTTTTAATGGTCAATTGCCAAAAACAGATTTTAATGGTTCTAGATGGAATATTTGTATATGGCGCCTACATATACCCTAACATTAAAGTATTACATATTTACATCTTTATCATTGACCACTTGACCATTAAAAACCGCTCAAAATAATTTAATAATAACTTAATTTGAGCCATGCCTGTCCGTGATCTCTCACAATAGAAAATATATAAAAAATATGTAATTTATACATGGATCCATGCAGAACCGTCATGTCGAACCAGAAGAGAACAGGGCTGCCGGAATTGTATGATTTTTTAGCTTGACGGACGGCAACGGCAGCTGGAGGCGATAATTGTGTCCATCGTGTATCCTGAGACATTTCAATGTTTTGCTCCCTGTTCAATTGTCCCACCATTTCTCCAAAGTTTTGCGAATTCCAATAGATTAAATTATATTTTCCACAGAATGTTTTGACTTAACACGTTGTTGATTCAGTTTTATCCGTACTCCGAATCACAAAAAATATAACGTCAGAAACCTTTTTTGATGGATCTCCCGTTTTGAGCAGTGCAAAGTTTCGTCGCCTTCTGATTCCACAACGCTGTTTCTACGATGCAAGGAATGTGTTGGAAAGAAAAAAATAAATGGATTAGTAGGTGAAAAAGATAAGTGCACATTACGCGTGTAAATCGTTACTACCACTTCAACTGTTAAAACTGTAATCTATTCATGGTCTAAATGGTTAGTGGAACTTACCGTGGCTGTGTGAGTAAAACCTTATGTATTCCAATAGAAAATGCATTTGCAAATGTCGATTGATAATCTTTAACATTGATGTAAAAAATACATTTGAGTACCTCGTCAGATATACGATGTGTTTTTCCAGCGGTATGTATACACAAACGAGAGTTAATGTTATGAATAATGATCAATTTATTATTATGTGTCCATCGAAAGACGAAAAACTCAACTTGTCGGTTGAATGCACATTATCTTTATTATACCAACGTAGCTCAGTGCTTCCCCACTTCGAAATATATTCTTGAGAACGTATGACCATCACATTATGTATCCAAGTTTGCCAGTCAATAATGATAAATATTGGATCTTCAAACAGCCATGAAGGAAGATATTAATAAAATGAAATGAAGGAATAAATATTACGAGCATAAGATTGTGAAAATCGGATCTTTCGCAAATTCATAAGGATTGTGTGAGAATATTTTCATCTGAAATTGATACAGGAGCTCATTTAATCACGAGTCAATGTCAGTGTACGTGCTTTCATTCCTTGTGAGATGTAGCAAAACTTTACTCTTCTCATACCGTCCAACACAAAAGATGCACTGAATTTTATGTTTTAATCGCTGGCATGATTTTTTTACATTACATGAAACCATTTCCTTCTCCTCCTGGTATGCACATCCGGGATACGTATGATCAGTTGTGATAAATGATACCAATGCAGACGGCAATGGGCATATGAAAAGCAACAAATGGATAATGAATTACATTCATGTGTACTTATTTCAGGAGAGAAATACAATGTCAGCTTTAGAGTTGTTAGGAGGTTTTCATTAGCTATTAATTATAAACTCTAAATATTCTTAGTAGATAATTATAATGTGAACATAAATTATACTTTCTCCAATGGAACACAAACATAAAGAGTTGTAAATACGTCTGACACAAATTGATCGTTAGATACAAATAGGCAGTGGTAACTAATATAACAGAGATGATTGAGAGCAAATTTAAAGTACTGTTAACTGCCGAGGTATCAATTTGATGGCTGCAGTACCAGAGAACCTGAAATAATACATCGTAGGATATGTTCTGTACTGAGCATTCAAGCGTTTTAATAATACAGATCTGCTAATAAATTGATTGTATGCAGTTACATTTAGTCACTAGTATTTGTAGTATTGTAGAATGTTTTGCAATGATAAAAAGGAACACTTTTAAAGAGATAGTTGGTTCTGGAAAATAATGTAGAATTACATGGAAATGGTTTGGTAATGAAATTACAAAAATAGCAGTAAGATAATAAATAAGAAGCGTTTTCAAGGACAAAGAATAAGTCACGTTAAATGGCTGTCCGTTTGTAGCATGGTCGTTCAGTTAGAGTACATTTCCTCCCAAAATAAAGGTTAACCTTATATTCTAATACATGGTATTTTTTGTCGCTTATAAAAGCCAAGTTTATGTATTGTTTCATAGGACAGGACTGAACGGTCTTTTCATGACATTACCTAATTTAGCAGCTGACTTAACACATACCTTCAAATTAGCCGAGCTCCTGGCCAATGAAGTTAGAAATGTCATTGCCCAATCCCCTTCAGCGGTCGCCTCCTCACCCATCCCGTCAAAATATAAATCCATCCGCAACGACTTCATGGTAATAGCTTTCAGCAAAATGGCCCTTGACAAGTGCGTTGGAGATATGCTACCCAAAACCAGATTCAATGCTTTCTCCTTGGTAAGGTCCCCAATCGGAATCTCGTCGGATTTTGTCGTGAATTGGGAAATGGGAAGATGTACCACAATAATTTCAGAGCGTAATACAGGCAACTTACTGGATTGTTTTGTGAAAAGCCAAAAACTGTCAACTGCATGCGGGTTACATATATAGATGTCAGGAGGTTGCCCTTTCTCCTCGGCTGGAAAAGTGGTCTTGTCTACGTATTTCCATAGTGCATCTGAATTTCCAACAGTGCTCTCCAAACTAAATAGCTCGTCACTGTTTCCCTCAGTATTGATTCCTATTTGCTCGTATTTGATTAGATGGACCGGGCAGCATTTGGTACGCGCTAGCACCTGAATATCCTCCCAGTCGATAGCATCTTCCAGCAGGATGAATCTTGAGGACAAGCTCGTTAGTTGGTCTCCAGATATTGCCGTGATATTTGGACTCGCTAGTTGACTTAACTTGTTTCGTTGGATACCCTTAAAGACAAAAATGTCTGGACAGTGCAGTTTAAAAATGCTTCCCTGTACCGTAAGTTTACTTGGTGGTAAAGTTGAAATGTTACTGGACGTTCCAGGTGTTGGATCATTGGCAATCAATACCAACGTCTTCTCTTTTGTTATGAAAATGTCGATATAATCATAATCAAGCATTAACGTTTCCATGATGTCTTGAATATCCTCAACTTGAAGCCCTTTAACGATGTCGTGGAGTTTGTATGCGGCGCCTTGCACCTGTACTTGGGACTCAAATAGCTCGTCATACTTGATGGGAATGAAACATTTTGAAAGTGGGTTGATGATATTTTGGCTGCGAAATCCATTGATGAAGATTTTCATGGCTTCATATTGTTGACTGTGGTAGAGCGCCTTCGTCATCATTTCGTAGCCCATCACTCTTGTTTTCAAGATCTCGCAAAGGAGCTTTGTTTTTGTAGCATCTCCATTTCCGTTGAAGGTCTAAAAGTACATACACGTTCACGTATGAAGTCAAGATATGGAAACCTACTGAATCATAAATTATTCATTAAATCTTACCAAACTGTGAGCGTCAGCGTCGCTCAGAATAAAATAGTTCTGAAGCTGTCCAATCAATGATGGATTACAATTTGTTGCAATCTGTAGCTCCGGCAGATTTTTTGCAATGTACTCACTTTGCCACGGTTCCATTAATAAAGTTTTCTGCGTATCTTTATAAAATAAACTGAGTCATTAAATGAGCTAATGTTTGCACACGTTTACAAAATACAGTTTTCTTTTTTAAGTTTGGAATTAATGGAAGAATTAAAGTTATTACACATATACGTAAACACATAATACGAGAAACTAAATGAATGTTTTAGTCACCCGTTTTGAGCAAACACGGCACAAATCATTTACTAATCATGTTTCGGATATGAACATGTAGTATCGTCAACTGACATAACATAAACTGATAATAATTGATGATTAAAAAACACGCCACAACATGTCTTCCAGGTTTACTATCTCTTCCAATCGAGTCGGGACTGGAATCTATATACACTCGTAGCATAACGCAATATGTGATGGAAAATTAGATGAATTAGTGAGATAAAAGAGTAACAGTGAGCACACAAGGAAGCAACAAATTCTAAACCCGACCTGGGCAATCAACGGTATACTATGCAATGTGGTAATATGTATGTACAATTTTGGGGCGATGACTTCCTATTCAAGGAAAGGAGATATATAACGTTTACACTTTATTTAAAGTATTTGAAATGTAATCGATGAAGCTGTGCGTTATTCATGAGAACTGAAGACGGGCCGATCTAATAAAATAAGTTAGTTTTGCTCTACGTTTCCCATTAGTACTGTAATATCAATTTGATTTTCTGAGTCACATAAATACCAACTGCAACAGGAGGAGGGCTCTTTATTTCTGCTCTAGCGACCCAATGCATGTGTGTAATTTTATTTCGATTTCGTAAATGCATTGCTATCCTAATTTTACTGCTACGTGGTCGGATTCATGTAAGTATGGTTATGGTTCAGGGACAATCACATTCCAGTTTGTTAAGTAATACAATGGACATCATAACGTTATTTTATTTTAACAAAGACACTTACGATCGAACAGAAATCCGAAATAGTAGAAAAGGGCAAGATGATTTTCAACTAATTTCCCAGACCTCGGATGTCGGTAGCACAGTAACAATTTCAATTAAGATAGAGATGACCAATATCATCACTTTGGCACACTCGAAAGAATTCAACTGAACGGGAACGAGTAAATTATATCTTTTGTGATAACAAATTGTTACAATAATGATCAGACGACCATATCACGTACATTGATGCAATAGTCCGTTTATATTACACGATAGGTCGTGTGATCAGTTCCATGTTAACGATGTAATGATTATGTTACGGAGTATTCTCGAAGTGTAAAGAGTATTGACAACTTACCACAATAGGTATTACCGTACCACTGGTTCCATTTTAAGGTAGGAATGGCGATCTTCCTTTGGGTGTAGTGTCTATTATAACGGCTTATCAAGTTCATGTAAACATAAGCGCAGTTCATCATTACTTAATGCGAGATTTATGGATTAAGGTATTACCAGATAATATAATGTGCGCAGGAAATAAAAAAACACACGCAAATGCAGCTATTGCCGTGAATAATGGAATAATACTCGTGCATAAGTGAGGATAATGGTGGCGTTGTTTTTTCATATAATTTCGACTTGGACATACAAATACAATCAATCATGTTTTATCCAGTCTATCTGTCACGGATTTTGTTGTTGCCGAGTGGCGTGAGGGCAAAGTGTTTTCCTTTATCTTACGTCATTGGGACATTGAACGTACAATATAATCGAGCTGGCGCCGTACTAAATTCATCACCCACACGAAGTGATACCATGCGCACATATATTTATCAAGTGATGATACAATTATAGTGATATGTATCACATGTACTCATTGATGCAGACCTAATTGATTACATGACCTCAGCACGTTACAGAAGATGTGTCCATTTGATTACGAATGTAGTCCACTTGAACACAATTACATGTTCAGAAAAGAATGCAGGCAATGCGAACGATATCCAACGGGAACCGTTTCAATTTAATTAATACCAGACACATTCGCACAGAAATTCGTGCGTATTTCCGTGGTATCTAGAATGCTGTCGCCTCATGACATGGGATATAATTTAAACAATTTTATAACTTTACCTTTATTTAATTTAGTGATAGTGAAATTGAATAATACATAGGTTTTCCCAGTCTGTCAGCATGCACATATTGATAAAACGTTCATGAGAAAAGTGAATAATATTATTGTACCGACATGTTCAGTATGTACCTATTGTATAACTAATAAATAACTAATGTATAAATACATAACTTAATGTCTAATTGCATGGAACAAACAATTATTGACAACCTGCATAACTATTGAAGTGCCACTAAAATACGCTTATCAATAATTCCCCTCTCCGTGGCAATAGATAAGGCAGTCTTGCCAGATGCATTTACGTTTCTCTTACTGCCGCCTTTAGTAATCAGAATATCAACAACTTCATAAATATTTTTCTTGGCGTAGCCAGCGGCAAATTGTAACGCGTTGTTGCCATCAACGTCCAGCTCATTTATGTCGCATCCGAGCTCAATCAAGTACTCCAGATGTGGCATCAGTCCTTGAATGGCTGAAATATGCACCAAACCGATTTTTTGATTATTTCTAATATTCCAATTGGCGCCCAGACTTACCAGTTGCTTTACCAACTCTATACTCATTTCTCCTAGGAAAGCCCAGTGAAGTAGGGAGTCACCATTCGCATCAACGGTGTTCACGTCGATACATGGCAAATTTCTGACGGCAGGCTTCCCACTGAAAATGTGCTGAACCAGGAGGGTCAGTGTTTTTGGATGAAGGTCAAGAGCATAAAATGCGTAATGAATGGGCGTTTCCTCCAGGTTGTTTGGGATCCTGAATACCTCCCCAAGCCGCTTTTCCAGCAGGAACTCTACCACAGAATGGTACTGCTCCGCAGTGAAACACTCTGGTAAACGGTGAATGAATGTGTCACCATCAAGGTCTTGCTTCATCATATCAACGCCAATTTCCATCAGACCTTTGAAGAGATCTGCACCAACAAACCGAGATCGTTTGGGAACATCAGAAGGAATGGCGGTGCTGCCAGCTTCACTGGTACTCCGTAAGCGCTTTCTATGAGGTACTCCGAATGTCTCGTTTTCCGGAAATGGGAGTCGGCAACCATGAGAACTACTCAAAAGTCTGAAAAGCAAGTTCTTAAATTTTTTATCGCTTGTGACTTTTGAGAGAGCCTCCTTCGCTACTCCACTATCCGTTGCATCATGTTCACTGGAAGTGTTTAGCAAACAAACATATCACAATCTTCATCATTTTTATGGATATGTAAACTGGATGATATGAAGAGAATTACTTACTTTTTCTCTACTCTTATTGTGTGAACTAGTGTTAACACTATTTCTAGAACCTGATACCATTTCTCAAAATTCGTACACCAGTTGTAATATTCCGTTTTTATCATTTCCACCGCCTGATGTAATGCTGGTTTCCTGTCCAGTTTGTCATCATTTCTGTCAATGTAAAGCAAATAGTCAACCACGTCGACATTTATTTTTTGGGCTGCTACCGCCAATGCATTTTCACCTCTGCTGTTACAAATGTGGTATGCCGCTTTCCTTAAAACCAGTTTCCGGAGGATGTCGACGCTTTTGTTTCCCGTTACTGCAAGAATAAACAATGTGTTTCCGTCTTCGTCTTTTCGATTGGCGTCTACGCCTGGAATGTTTAGCAGCAACTCCAGCGTTTCAGCGTCGATGTCATGATCTGTTTGGCCCAAGCGAATATGAAGCGGAGTCTGTCCATTGGAATTTGGGACCTTGAAAATGTATCCTGGGTCATCGTCAAGCAGAAGCCGAACAACGGCTTGATAATCCTCTTTGCGCATATACTGTGACGCAACGCATGCAAACGTGTTCCCGGATATGTCGGGATCCAGAGGGTTGGCACCATATGTCAGGAGATACTTGACCACGTCTAGGTGATGTACGCCCCGAAGGAGTGGAGTGTTTCCTTCATTGTCCCGAATATAGACGGATAGACCACAGGTAATTAGATGCTTAACGGTTGTCAAATTTCCATTGTCAGCTGCTAAATGGAGTGCAGTTTCCCCACCGTCGTTCCTGTATTTGCAGTCTAATCCAACTCGGACAAGTTCCTTGATTACTTCAACTGGCTGATTTCCACGGACCGCTGAGAGGATCGCATTATCCTGAAATCTCTCTCCTAGCTCATTCGCATTCATTCCTGGAATATCCAGAATCATTTTAATGAATGCACGGTTCACTTTTTGATGGCGGAGGATGTAGTTTAACGTGCTCAGTCGGTTAGGATTTGTTTGCTTGAATACATCAGTACGGCCATGGTCTTGGATGAGACAGCGGCACAATTCCCGAAAATCTTTTGAACTCATGTATTTGGAGGCACACTGGACAAATGTCTTCTCAGCTCCATCTTTGTTTCTGGTTGCACCCAAATCAGCGCCCCTCCGAATCAAGTAGTTGATGAGGTCCACATGTACCTTCCATTCAGCTAATGGGCCAGTGCACCTCCAACCGTAAGACATTCCCTCCTCGGTCAGTAAATCTTCATTCTGGCTCAGTAGAAGCTCAATCATTTCTTCTCTCTTCTTTATCTGCTCGGTGGGTACACCATAGGTTCTCTCAATGCAGAAGTAAATTAGTTCTCGATTCTCCAAAGGTAACTTTTCCCACAGTAATTCTAATAGCTCGTAATTTCCTCTTCTTAATGCAACATGCAGTGGAGTGATTACATCGGGCGGCATTTGGCGACATAGCTCCCATAAGTCATTTTGGAAGTATGCTTCGAAAATTCTCATACATTCATGCATCTGTGCGCCGCTGCAAAACTGGGACGACGTACATATGAGAAGGGATATTGGCTCCACACCGACACCGCTGACCAACTTCTTGCTTTCCTTCTTTGTTGCCAGGAAATTTTTGTAAATTTGCAAATTCGTCTCGTCCAACTTGAGAAGAATGTGCTTCAAGTAGGCTAGAAGATTCAAGTCGTTTTTCACAATGCAACACTGCAACATGTCATAGAAATTTTCAGCCGGTACGCTCGAGAAGAACGCCACTGATGTGGAATGATTTACCGAGTCTGGAATCTCAGCGGGAAGCCTCTCATTCAGAAAATATGTGAGGATTGAATTACAGAATCTAGAGATTGGAAATGCCCGGCCGTCTTTCATATACTTTTGCCAGTCTTTTTCTTCTCCCACCAAAGCTTTTGTTGCGACATGTTGGATCACGCGTACATGAAAATCCTGGTCATCGGAACTCTCATTAAGATCCTTTAGTAGAACATCCGCAAAGTAGTCCGATACAAAGTACTCAGCAACCGTTCGATGTAGGAAATCACTTTTCGTGTTCCCAGTGCCTCCTTGTATGCTAAGGATGCCTAGCAATAAACCGTCGGCTGGGTTTTCGGGTGGATTGACCTGATGTATCCTTGCAAATTCCGGTGCCAGTTCAGGGTAAAGGAGCTCCAGTGCCCTCCAAACATGATACAGTTTAATCCATGCGAGAAAGGCTCCTCGATTTTCCTCCGGCATACCAAGTACGCGTTCAGACTCTTCTACCTTCACAGTACGAAATTCCACAAACTTTTTGTACATTTTGTATACTGTGGTGGATTGTAAATTTATTTGTGTTTGGTTCCGTTCTGGATGGGAGTAGCGCCTAGCTTCAGAAGCATATACTTCAGCCAGCAAATAGCACTGGAGAGGAATTCCCATTATGTCTATCTCCGTCTCTGTGAAGCTTTTCAAATTATCCAAGCAGACCTTGGCGAATTCTTTCAGTTTAGTGGGCTCCGTCTTTGGGATTCCCAGGTCCCATGACGTAAAAAGGAACTCAAGCTGATTCGCTTCAGAGAAGGGAAGGATATCATATGCTATGACGCCAATAGCACTCTCCAGCCGTTGCCGCAGTTCCGGTCTTGAAGTGACGTAGATGCTGATTTTCGTCTTGTAATTTTCTTCCTTACACGAAACTGCCTTAAGAAACTCCAGCGTCTTGTCAAGATACTTTACTGGAACCTCATCCAGGCCGTCAAGAAATAGGTCAAGTTTCACAATGCCAAGTGTTATTGCCGTCAGTAGAATACCTCTCGACAGAGCTGTTGGTGCAGCATATTCAAGGACAAGTTTCAGTGCTTGTTGCGGTGTGACGTCAGTACAATGGAAAGCGCCGATCAGTTTATTAACAAATTCCGCCAGTCGGACGAAAATGATCACTTTATCATGATGTTGTTGGGCAACCGCTTTTGCAATATTGGCGAGAAGACATGATTTTCCCATCCCAGGTGTGTCACAAATTGAGAACCCAACAGAATTGTTTTGCTCACTGATTTTCTTGACTAATTCCTCCTCCGATATGTACAGCGCCCTGTCCTTCTGTTCCTGCTTTTCTACGAATTGCCAAAGAACTTTAGAATACGTGATAGTGTCCTCAACAATGTATATCTCATCGGTATCGCTACTAACGGGTTGTTCAACTTTTATCAAGTGGACGGAGTGAGCATGTTTTTTATTTTCAGCTTGACGGCGTATGTCATACCAATCCAGGTCGTTATCCAGGAGGATGAAGCGGGACGTCAACCTTGCAATTTCGTTTTCGGAAGTTGCCGTGTTGTGGGGGTAGGCCAAATCGGTTAAACTAATGCGGTCAATGCCTTTAAATACAAACACGTCGGTACAATTCTCACGGAATATGTTTTTATCAAGCATCAGTCTGTTTGAAATGTATCTGGGGATGTAGAGTTGTGGTGTTTTTGGAATCGTGTCATTTAGCAGGGTAAAGCTTTCCGTTTTGGTTATGAAAATATCAATGTAGTCATCCTCACAATCATTGATCTTGATAATTTCCTGCAAGTTCACTTCTTTGCTTTTGAAGATGTGCGTCAGTAGATCTGTAGTATCTGACGACAAGTGACGCCACTCCATTGGAATTTTACACAATGTCAGCGAATTTTTTATCCCATTTTCTTGAAACCCCTGCAGCAATATTTTCAATGCGCCAGTTTGTCTGCACTCGTATAGTGCTTTGGTTAAAAGTTCATATCCATGCAACTTTGTTTTAAGTATGGAGTATAGCCGATCGGACTGCGCAAATCTTCCTGTTTCAGAATTCTGCCGAAAATTAATTTGTCGTAGTTATTGACTAATGAGTGTTATATATGTATATAGTAGGTGTAACATGCATTTTTATTCATATTCATTACCACTGCGTCTACATCAACGTCACAAAAGACGTTGCTTTGTTGGAGAGCCCCGATCAACATGTTATTGATTTGGGTCCAATCCCGTAGCCGTACACAATTCCCGTCAATATGATCAATTTGCCATTGGTCCATGGCGGATGTAATTATTTGCGGCCGCCTCTGAACCTGTTTGAAAGTACAGTCTAATGACAATACCGACGCGAAAATGCGACTCAACTGGAGAACAACGTATTTCAAATTGCATTTTAACTCAAAAGTGATCAATGATATAATAGATATTTCGTCACTAGAATATATATGCATGTTTTTGATTGCCGTGTGGAGTAAGTTTATATTTTATGAGAGTATATGTTAGTATACTGTGTTCGTCTTGCTCCGTGATGACGAGCGTTTCTTGGCGTATGTATGTGTATGGAAGAAGAATATTCATATAGTTTTAAATGCATTAATATATGACAGTACATTCTACTCTTCATACGTTCAGAATTGTTTTCTTCCGTTGTAATGCGACTGATGTAACTATAAATTAATAATAAAATTTCTTGTTTTTCCATGGAAAAAGTAATTGTAATTATGACATGGAAGATATTAATTAATGCGGAATATTTTTTACAGTATTGGCATAGGCATATAGAAATGCGCCAATGATATAAATCTAGGTGGTATATGCTACAAAATGAAAGGGATGTGATATGAAGAGCTTTTACGCGATAACAGTTGTCATTTATGATATCTAGTATTATCTCTCGTCACAAAAATAACAGATAAGGCCTGCATCCAATGCTCAGGATGGACCCATGCAACTACTTATGTGTGGTTGGCATGAAATATCCTATAATTGCGATCACTATCAGTCTAGTACCAGAGGGCGAATTCGCCCTCTGGCCCAAAAGGGCAAATTTGCCCTTTAGAGGGCGAATTCGCCCTTTTGGGTACAAATTTACTTTATTATTAAATAAATAAATATTTTTTTCAGAGGGCGAATTCGCCCTTTTGGAATAATTGAAAATCAGCAATTTTGCGGCGAAACCATCAAACTGCGTCGCAAAAAATGTGAAAAAATGTTGTAATAATCAGAAAAAAATGCTCGATTTTCTGATATATTGCATTAAAATGCCGGAGCATTCTTCTACAGGTCATGTAATTTAATAGGTTTCAGTCATTCAAAAATTAATTGCTGGAAAAGTACGTGGTAGAAATTTTTCATTTTTTGACAGAAATTCAAAAATAATGATGACATTTTATTTATATAATTATATACATGCCCAATCGTTAATAACAAACGCCATAAATAATTACGTTAAAAAATGTGTACTAAATGACTAGTATACGATTACTGTGCGTTTAATCGGTGACAGCGCGTCCTGACGCAAACGTTAATCAAAAGTTCACGATATTTCTGAATTTCTGTCAAAAAATGAAAAATTTCTACCACGTACTTTTCCAGCAATTAATTTTTGAATGACTAAAACTTATTAAATTACATAACTTGTAGAAGAATGCTCCGGCATTTTAATGCAATATATCAGAAAATCGAGCATTTTTTTCTTATTATTACAACATTTTTTCACATTTTTGCGACGCAGTTTGATGGTTTCGTCGCAAAATTGCTGATTTTCAATTAATCCTAAAGGGCGAATTAGCCCTCTGGAAAAATTATTTATTTATTTAATAATAAGGTAAATTTGTACCAAAAGGGCGAATTCGCCCTTTAGAGGTGGCAAATTTGCCCTTTTGAGCCAGAGGGCGAATTCGCCCTCTGGTACTGGACTGACTATAGATCAAAACAATTGTAATATAACATAGGTGGAAATTCTCTCCTTACATGGCTACGGCGTGAACGGGATATTTTTCCCTTCGAGAATGAATCTTTTTTTGGATGATGGTAATGACTTTTTGGTTAGCGGGAATTTTTGGAAAAGTTTCAATTGGGATTCTCAGCAATGATTGTTTTGTGAATGCATGACAACCTGACGAGCATGACTTTTTTTGTAAATTTCAATAAAGAATACCAGCACGGTTTGTTTGCGTGACATTACGAACGCATGGCTATAACGGATTTTTTGTGAAAGCACGAAAGCATGGTGACCAAGGTCAGTAAATTCATATTTCAGTAATATCCTGATTTAACGAAGTGTATGTATGTAACACTCCCCAACATCAAAATACATATTAGAAACCAGAAGACATTGCTTCGCAGTAAAATAGGATATATGTGCATAGTTTGGAAAATATGACGTTTTATTTGATGAATGTATGAAACAACAAATTATAAAATGTAGAGGATGGATCATTTTAGGTGATGTATATAAAATTACATTAAATTGGTACATGCAAATAAGAACGGTTTGACAAAACTTACGATATCCCGTGACCCTTCCAAATAGGCTGCTATTTATTCCGGTAACGCTCAAATATATATTTAAAATAATCACTGTGCACAGATGGGCGTACGTTGAGAGGAACGCTTCCACATGAAGCGTGTTGCAGTTAAAATACACAAAAATATTTTTTGTTAAAATTGAGGACCAGTGCCATGGAGTGCGCACAGATTTTATTGCCTATAATTGCTTCTTGTTATCACTACAACGCTGAAATAAACTAGTATTCATTGGCACATACACGGACTTTTTTGATCAACAATTGTTTTAAAATGAAACTACTAGAATTATGTGAATAGTTGGAAGTAATAAATGCAGAGTAATGAAGTACCAATATCACAAAACGCTGCCGGTAACGTGAGTAATACAAATGTTTATCTGAAACGTACGGGTCTTCAACCTAAAATGATTTCTGCAAGCCCCAATTGTACAATATCAGATTGTCACGATAATTTTGGAATGATTGACGAAAGTCAATATCAGGAATTATAATCAATAAAATAACCATTACATGTAAATTTTGGTGTACCCGGATGCGCATATGAGGATATTTGTTAAAAATAAATACTCCAAAATTAGGCATTATGGAGAAATTATGATTTGGGCTCATGAGTGACAGCTATTTTTGATAAGTAAAAGATTGACGCATTAAACAAATGGTTCTGCGATATAATGTTTCCTACCGAGTCAATCATAGCGTCCGTAGCATATACTGCGCACTAATTCCAAGCGTTGAAAACAAGTTTGATACGTTTATCTGACAAACAATAAGATAAGTCCGCGTTGGTAGCAAAATCGAAACCATATCGAATTACCGAGGCAAATGCCCTCATTTGTATTATGCACACCTCATGCTGATGTGGTCATCAACGCGGTATACATGTATAGCTGCAGAGTACAAGGGACAAAGTACGCTGTTTACTTACTTTTGTAAAACACATTGCCTAAATTAACGGCCATTAACGGACCAATGTCAATATTTTAGGGGTGATCAATATTTGTTCGTTGGATAACCAATATTTTCCAACCGCAAAAATTTAAGAACACCGGGATAGGATTATCTTCCACCTTCCACAAGCTACCAAATGAGTAAGATATATCGCTCAGTGGAAGCGTTAATCCTTGTAATGAACACGATACTCATATACCGGTCCTGCTCCATATCTGCCGCCATTTATACCCAGCGACAATAAAAAATTACAAACCGCTAACAGCTACCATGAAACCAACGAAAAATTGCTCACATTTTCTCTCTGAATTAGCAACATAATATGTAACCATTTTCACGCCGCATTTTCTTTGGTATGAATGGCACGATATGAACTTAAATATGCAATCAGAGTCAGACGCTATAACTAATGATTTGGTTCATTTTAAATATTAGTTACATAACTAAGACGCAAATCGTGGTTACGACGTTTTGGCCAATTTATATTTCAACGGTTTATTAACCATTCGAAAGTTTAGCTACATAATGATAAAATACCTAGACGTAACGTGCATTGACTCATGTAACTTATTTTCGCAAAAGCTCCGCAATTTCGTCAACTTTCTCACGGAAAGCCACCTTCTCCCTTTCGCAAATTTTCCTGATTTTCACTCTCCCATCCTCGGAAAGTTGTTTGAGCTCTCCTGCAACGGCCATCTTCAAGTCCTTTAAAATATCCCGTACCTTTGTCTCAGTTTCTTTAAGTGAAGCTTCGGTAAGGGTTTGAGATTTTGCTGCGCTGCTGCACTCCGTAATTTCATGTATTGCCATGTCCTTGTGCTTCTCGAGTGTTGGGGCTACCTTTTTCCCCAGTTCCTCATTGTCGGCGGTAATGGCATTTCCAATGTCTTGGAAAACACCTTCAAGTTTCTTACTTAATTCAGTGATTTCCGACTCGATCAACGTCCAATCAATCGCGGCAATGACGAATCCCTGAAAATAGAACAAAAACTTAATAACTAGCCGCCCATTGCAGTTAGGGAATAATTGACTAGAATGCGATATTTGTGTCATACCAAAAACACCGCAGATATTGTTACCACATAGTACACCTTCATCCTAGGTTAGATATAAATGTGATCTGGTACCAGTATTCAGATCGGAGTCAAAATAATTTCTTAACGTGTGCACCGCGAGAAATAATATTCATCTGAGAAAAAGGAGTCAGACAGGTCATTAGTGCTATTATTACTAGTAGTTTGGACGGGGCGATTAGTAATTACCAATTACAAATCTCGATACAAAACATCATTTGGTGATATCAATGCCGAAACCATTTATCCGTCTAGACGTGACGTACTGCATTGTAAATTAATTTATTACCTTTCATATATGAATGTTGCGCAATGACAAATTTGTCATCGTTTTATTATCACTGCATAACATATACTAGTGTTATCTGCCCATTAACATTGTGCGCTCTGAAATATTACCGTTCATGTCAATCAAGGAGGATAGCATTATGAAGCCCATGCAAATTTTCAGCTCAAACGTGTAACATAAAACTGAAACAAAAACGTATAAATTTAATGATGTGCACGTATAATTTTATGGTGATCATTACAAATTGCTGCATACTCATTCAAAATATATTTTCAATTCACATCTTCCTTACGGCGTCACAAATTGTCACGTTTTTGTTCGCGTTTCCGGTTTCGTTACCAAAGAAAACGGTAACGGAAAACTGGTGTTCAATATTAAATTAACGCTAAACGGTAACTAACGCAAGAATTGTCGGCTCGCTGCCCCCTTACCAGCCTTGGCTAATACATTCGATCGACCATAGCAAAAATCATAAGAAAGACGTGGAATGATACACATGTCATAAACATAAAATAAGTAGCTAAACTATGATGGTAGTGCACTGCTTAATAAATATAACGAATTTCCTGAATATCATGATAATTGCAACACAACTTCAGATTACAAAAGTAACGAGCAACGTAAACGCAAATTCAAACTGGTTAACGGTAAGGCTAACAAAATTGACTTCTTGCTGCTGAAGTAAGTAACCAGTGGGCAGCTAGACGTTCAATCAGTTTGACCAGCCATTGCCACTTCTATTTGACGTTATTGGACTTGAGAGAAAAATTATTTCCATAATTCGAGACATTTGGGTTTCTAGTGATTGCTTGCTAAACAAAATGATTCATTTTATTGCATCATAAAAACTCACGTAAATTGATAAAACTGGCAACTGTATGGTTTATCACCACGGATGTGATGGGCTTATGCAGGAGAACATAAAAGATTCCCAATTTCAATTAAATATCCAAACTGGTGCATACTGGGTCCATGTACACATTCAGTACTTTACACGAATTGATTCAAAGCAGAAACAACTTTACTGATATGCCTGGTGAGCTGACAAGGGAGCCGAGCAGGTTAAGTTATTGAGATACAGCCCGTGAAGAAAGTGCAAGGCATTTGTGTGCCATTTTTATCTCATAGTCACCCTATAGTTACGTAACTTTTGGAGTACTGAAACCACAAATGTCGTAATCATATCCATAATGTATCTCACTATTTCAATTTGTATGTAAGAGCCCATGCCCATAAAAAATCCCGATTTGTTGAACTTGCAGTAAATATTGCATCTGTTATAACACAATAAGGAATGACTTAATGTATATCGCATTCGATGTATGGACTCGCTAAAATTGTTCCAATCTGAACGAAATGGCTGCCTGACTTCAATATTTATTATTTGCTCCTGCTCCTTCAAATGCGATTTATTTTATTATATTACTCACAAATTAAAGAGTTCATCGTGGGAACCGTATTTAATGACGGTCTAAACATCACTTACACACCGTGCAGTGACTCTGTTGACTTATGACGGCTGAGAGCGCCTTATGGTATGAATTTGGGATTAATAATGCGATAGTACTACTAAATTGGCGCTCAGTTAAAGCAAGTGACAAAATGATGTAACAATTGGTATTGGCTATACGCAGTGTAGTTTATGCGTAGTTCCTATTAATACTAACCTAACTCCAACCGTTATGTCATTATTATCCTTCCAGGCAGCATTCAATGACAATGTTGACGATATAAAGGCACGCCGGCGCAAGCAGTAATTACAAAACCTATTACCATGAATTATTACGAATTTTTCGTCATGTTGTACAGATTGGAGCAGGTGAATGAAACATATAAATTTTGATTTAGATGTGTTTTTATTGATGTGCTATAAGAAGTGCTGAAACGCATTCTCACTTTCCGCCAAAAGAAAACTATTATTATGTGGAGTACCGGTGGCATATTCTGCTAACAATGGAGACACCATTTTTACACACCTCTTACCAATGCGTATTGTGTTAGTCATGTCACCAAGCAGTTATTGCCAAACGCTAAACTTTTCTGATAATAATGAAGCAAGAATGCTAGAGGCGCTGCTGCGATTGTGAAAATGGAGGTTTTTCTGCAAGCTATTGCCATGAATGTAGTGTCTAGAACATGTATAAATATTTGTCAGCCAATATATCGAATTCAAAACATAACACAGTAATTTAAAAAATGCTATCTTAACTTGTCAATGACAATGAACATGCATGTATTTTATTTGTGCTGCGATTACATGCATTGGTAAGTTGAAAGATACTATAAAGTTCATGAATTCATGTAAGTATGAAATGTTTATTTGGAGTTACGCAATATTTCTGCATCAAAAAGGATCAATGTCAGGTTAATGGGCATAGCGACAAGCATCGATGTTCATGGAACGCATCTATACACTGCTTTTATATTTTCCAACCTACTAGCAACCTACTTCAATTCACTCCCTGTAAAAATGTAACAAACCTGGCGAGTAAAAATCATACCGGTCGCATGTTAGATTCTTACGGAATTTTTTTAAAATGTAGGCCTGATATTCGCAATGTTGTTTGCAAACATTGCACAGAGCTGACGACAGTGAATTCCAAACCTGTTTTTGCATAGCACAAGTGACCAGAATTTGAAGGGCTACCTTGACCATCTCGTGTGCTACTGCGTGTTGATGATTTTTTTACTTACTTGGGTATATGCTATCGTCAACACAGGACATAAACAAATGGCACATATTGGATTTAATTTTCGAGTTTCGTGCATTGTTTATTTTCGTACCGTAGGTAAAACATCATGGAGAAGATGTTTCTCTGTTGACATTTATATTGGCCATAGGTGTTTAGTTATTTTTTAAATACTTGCTTCATTATCAATAAAGGTACTGACTGAATCATTTTTTGTTACTGCAGATAGTTAATGATAGAAAAATATCAACGCGCATTCAGCCGATTTGATCATCATTGAACATATTTTCCTCTCCGTTTTCCTGATTATTTAAAGATACCGCAGCGTTAGCCGTAAATACCGTAAAATAGCCGATGGGATTGCCTAAATCATTGTAACTTTTTTGTTGATAAAGGGCATACTTTACACCTTAAACTCAGTTTTTCATTATTAGCAATTGTGGTTACCTCCAACGGCACCAATGACATATAAGTTTGTGTTCTGGTAAATTTAGCAGGTTCAGAGCTTATAAGATTTAAAGGTCACGAACAATTGGAAAAGTTCAATGAAAACTGCACGGAGCGATATTATGAGGCACAGTTCAAGGTTACAGCAAAACGCAGGAATGTACATGTAAACTTTTCATAGAATCCGTAAGCTTGTTTTTTGTCACGCGCAGACAGCCATTCGCAAAAGTTTTGAAAACATGTTTTTAAATGTCATTTTGAAGTTCCGAAAAGGCAAGAGCTGTGTACATCTTCGTAATTGTTATGCAAAATGGGAGTAAATTAGCAACATGTACACATACATAGTAATGACAGCGTTATATGCCGCATCAAGATCCATCGTCATTTCACATTGACGTTCAATGAGGAATGTAAGAATGAATTAAGTCATCAGATTTATTGTCATCGGTATACCCTCACGTGTCCCATCTTCATGAAATTAAAATATCAGGCTTGCACCTCTTCTGCCTTGCTACGGCATGAACAGCATTTTTTCGTACGAGTTCATGGGCTCTGCATTGGCGTTTTATGACATGTACAGATGTATTTGTAGCTTGCAAAGTCATTCTGAACAAAGTCGGAATTTATAATACATAAGATTTACGAGCCATATTGAGACATATAGCTGCATTACATGTGTAAGTGATCATTGCTTATTTTATTCTAGCAACGTAATAGCAGTTGAAAGTTTGCATTTAAAAAACTGGCCTGCTGGATAGCCCATAAATTCATTAAAAAGTATTATTCTGCTTCTGTCTGACTACTTTACTATTCAGTGGAGTCTCACGTGCACACATAAAGTACATAATAAATACATGAGCACTCTCGTTTCTAACATTTTAATGATGCACCCTACTGAACCTTGTCATATTTATTGGCTATTAATTTTAAGCTAGATACACATATTGAAGTAATATTCATTTTTTACTCTGTTGTGGAAGGCTGATGATGAAAAACATACAATGACTATTTGATTTGATAGTACAGTGGAATTTATGGGAGCAAATTATCTTGTCACTGTTTGATCATAAATCCTATCTCCGCTAGTGATAGCTCCCCGGGACTTTACAGCACTATAATGCTAAGATCTCTCATAGAACCTGTTTTCAATTTGCTGAAATCATTAAATCATTTCAGGTTGGACCAGACTAATTTAAGTAGGAAAAGTTTTACTTAACCGCACGTTATCAGTCTTATGGCAATCCAGAAAATACGAATGGATGAAAAAGCTCAATAACATCACCTTGACAATCGATCAATGAACTTACTGAGAGACTCGGTTCGGTTTCATTAGGTAGCACACACTTTATCAAACCCATTTTTACAGTATGTAATTTGCAATGTTAGTGCCCAGTGGTACACATAATGAATCTCTGTGCTCGTTAGTAAATTGCGATTTATGGATTTATTCATCATGTATAAAAATTCTAATTTTGGAGTTAATGTGGAACACAAGGATAATTAGCATTCAGATTACATGTGCAGCAAAAATGTAATAAATGCGGAGCTGAAAATTTATGATAGGATTCAGAACAAAATCCACTATAAATGTAAATCTTGAAGTTAGTTGTTTGAAATTACTAATAAATAAATCAGTCTAAAATTCAGTGAGTCAGAAATGGCTCTAATGAGTTGGTTGGGGAAGACATGTATATTTTTTATCGTGTACTTGTAACTGACAAGATCACTTGCACGAATTGTTGTAGAAAGATTCTACTATAAATACCTGTCGGGTGAGACTTTTGAACAGTACGTTGTAGTCATTCCGGCACATACGTCACGTTTCTGCTCCAGTCGTTGCACAATTAGTGTCCAACTTTAAAACAACTGTTTCGAGTTACCAAAGTGAAACATGAAGCTGCCACAAATACACAGCGTATTGTTGTTACTGTTCATGGCGGAAACTAGTTTCTCGCGTATGTATACCTAATTAAACGTCGCATAAATTATTTTATAACATTGCTCTAATTAATTTTTCCCACCTTATTTCTAGTGAAATGTCTTCATAACTACTGCATTACCGCAAGCGATGGTACTGGAATAACTTGCATGGTGGAGGGAGACGGATTTCACGTGGACTGTGACCGTGAGAGTGGGCATCTCAAAAGCGCTTGTTATGAGGAACCGATTTCCACGAACTCAAGCCAAGTAAGAGGAAGGGGCTGCATCGCACTGAAGGAGTCATTTGTATATGGAGACCATTCCTGCAGTAACGAGTATGGACATAACATTTCCGGTGCTCCAACGTACGCATGCGTCTGTTTTGAGAATTTTTGCAACAATCGATTCAAAAATACGCTCCCAGCTAAACACCGAGTCATAGACGGGAACATTGTTCGAAAGTCGGATGGTGGTATTATTAAACACATCAGATCTGGTTCTCAATGATGACCCATGTATTAATACGCAGTTTGTGATGCACACGGTGCGTACGAATAAATTCCTTGTTATTTGTGAAATCAATAATATGTGAGATTCA
The DNA here is from genome assembly GCA_004115045.4 of Sinella curviseta. Classification (NCBI taxonomy): domain Eukaryota; kingdom Metazoa; phylum Arthropoda; class Collembola; order Entomobryomorpha; family Entomobryidae; genus Sinella; species Sinella curviseta. Next base: position 49,261,788 of record CM023202.3, on the reverse strand, counting down.
TACCTCAGAATTGTTTTTTATGAATAATTCTCGTTTGTATTTTGTGTTCAAATGGATTCATACACAATTTCTATTTTCCGCATATATCTCTAATGAACATCTGCATAAATTTCTGCTCAAAAAATGTGTTAGTACCTACGCTATGAAATCCCAATTTCCCAAAATTGTGTAATAATGGAAATGTATACGTCATCTTATATTTATTTTGCGTTTAACAGTTGAGCTCTTTCAAAAGCACTCATATTATCAGCAAGGGTAAAATATGGAAACTATCAAAGTACCAAGCGACTGTTGATATTAACAGAAATATTGTGATGGTATGTAATTACGAAATATTCATAACATGCAGACACACATGACTGACTGGCGAACACAATAGTTATTGAAATGTGTATTTTCCTTGTATACGCTATTTGCTTCACATGCATCATTGAGACGCAATTGATTAATGCAATATTATAAATGCGAAGTTTATAACAAATTTGCACATATTGTGAATAGTAGATCAGGAATCACTGGACAATGTTGCTAGCTTACTGCACCCTGCTTCGACCGATCGTCCCAAGGAACTGGTTTCTTACGACACGAAGCGATGCATACATTGTAGCCAACCACATTGACAGTGCAATGTGTAATGGGAAGCTATAAATTGAATAGCGATAAAAGTTGAAAGAAATTATTACGAGTTTGGTAGTATGTAAAGTGTAGCTCATCAAGTTTAAATGAACAAAGGCAAATGAGAAATGTTGCATTTCAGACAAGTTGGAATTGGCTTCATTTCGTGTTGCTATAAGTATATTATCATCTCAGAGCGAACTCATGATCACATATTCCAAGATCACAAGCAGATTAAATTCAATTTTATGTCCTTGTTGGATGCAATGAAGGGAGGGATATATTGAAGGAGGCGAATGATATTACGAGAGGGAGGAATGGTTTGGATGGATTTCTGTATTCTGCATATTTATTCCTAACTGGTTTACCTACGATCATTATCATGTCTGGAAATATTCACTTCCAACATACCAAACATTCACATGCAGACTCTTGTACTACAGGCATCAAATAAAATTATCGTCAACAACTAGAATAAATATATTGGACAAAGAAGCGAGCACGACAAATTCAAGGTTCGTGCACAGTGAACTCGATTGTACCCAAAGAGACTTGTGAATGGCATGAGCATTGCCAAAACGTCAAACGCAGTCATGTTCACCAGACGCTTGTGTACCTCATCAAGCAGCACTGACCTCCACACTATTTTTTTCTGCTTACACGCAAGTGTACTCCTTCCGAGTTCCCCAATCGACTGATTTGATAAGCGTAGTCAAGCCAGTAAAGTTATCCTATCAAAAAGTTGAGCCTTACGACAAGTAACTTGATGAGATTTCCTCTGATCCTTGTCAAGTAATAAACTAGGTACACAATGTTAGAATTAGTTTACATTTTTATGAATGCTTCATCACAAAAGTTAATCTAACAATATAATATCTGTGGCAATCGCACTGGCGATTGACAATGCGTTGTTGAGTCAGTGTGTATAAATATTTTTGTTGATCCCGTGATATACATTGAATACCCACGGCCACTAAATACATGTATCGTTCCACCTTATTAGTGCGAACTTTATTTCAATTTTCTCATTCATCAATGCTTGCGTTCTCGTTGACCCTCTTGTACTCAAATCGGAAATGAAGTTTCCTTGGCAATATTATATATGAAGTTTGTACCATTTGAACCGGTTCTGCTCGACCTTGCTAATTATTTATATAATCTGTCGAGTGAACTACAAAATGAATATCGCAGACAAACTTGCCAATGCATAATCATCCCATGTCTATCTTGTTCTTGAAAGCACGCTTACTTATATTTTGCTTTACTCTTTTTTGTTTTATCCCGACATCCATCATGTGTAGGCAATTATCAACAAATTTGTATGCACCAGTGGAGAATCTGTAAACTTAACATTTCTCAAAATTTCCATATGACTGCAATGAATACTAATGATGATACTCTTTTATGCATAAAATGGTATCAATGCAGTGACAAAATGCATTAATGAAACCTTGTGATATCATCAATAATGCAGTTACTAATTAAAATGCAGTGACATTGTGATGATGTAGCAAGGCAACCTTATGGGGAAGCCACCAACATTAAAGGCAAACATGTGTATAAAGGCACATCATGAACGGTATGTGAAGGAATTGCAGAATGTATTTCCTGTTGAGCTGGCTGCTATAAGCAATGTCATTTACATGTATAGTGCTCACCTTGTGCATGCACATCTAATTCTCTGGTTGAAAATATTACCAGTTATGTGGATACGTGATGTCGCAAATATAAATTGAGTCAAGTCAGTCCAAAATTATGTCATTTTATATCGCAGCGTCGAGCTAAACTTATCGATTTATTTTTTAACGTGAAATCACAACGGAATTCTTACCGTTCATCATGGCTGACCCGGAACTCTACGATACCAACATCAAAGTGCCCGACACCCTGAACCAAATATACGTTCCAAAGCTGTCGCACTCTATGTCATGGAATTTTACACACGGAAACGTTCTTGACTATGGCTGCGGGCCCGGAGGCACAGGCTACAAATTTATTTTACCTCACGTGGAAGCCACCCAGTCGAAGCTATACTCTGTTGATATATCTCCAAAAATGGTGGAATTTGCTGGAAAGAAATATTCTCACCCAGCAATAAGCTACCAACAGGGTTCCATGCCCGACACATTTCCTTTCGGTAACGTGCAGTTTGACAGGATATTTTCTGTAAATGTGTTTCACTTGATGAATGACATCTCAAGTACACTTGCCGGATTAGCCAACATTTTGAAACCAGGAGGACAAATTGGGATCACCACTCTCACCTATCAACATCCGTTGATGAAGATGATGGCGACTTTGTCAGACTCTCCAGAATGGGGACACTACATGGGCGATCTCAAAAACTGTTTCCCGGAGTGGTCCCGTTGCGAGATGAAAGACGCTGAGCAGCATTATAGGAAGATTTTACTTGGCAATACTGGATTAAAGGAAATCTACTTTGAACTGGTGTATCCCACCTCAGTAGTCAACGTTGAAGCTGGATTGGGTAAGAAACATAATGTGATGAAATGTCCGCTCAATTACTCAATTTTAAGTTTTTGTCAAGGCTCTGAAAGATGTAAATATTTTTTTAAACAGATGTGCTCATGTCCATGAATCCCTGTCTGCCAAACGTTCCCGAGACTCTGCGACCTAAACTGCGTGAAGAATATAGAGCAATGATGACTACGACCCTGGGATTTCCGCTCAGCGCCTCCACAGTGGAAACGGTCTCGGAATACCTTTGCGTCGTAATGGAAAAAACCATGAGAGCGACTCCAGACATGCCTTAACTACAAGCATTTCATCATGACTTACTTCCAAATGCATCCCGTTGTAGTTTTCAAAGGATATGTATTAATAATTGTGACTATACTATTCAATTTATTTCCAATGCCGATCTGGTGTTAACGCACATATTTTTATTTTGACGAGTGTAGATATAATCTGGGAATTGTTTACAAAGACAATAAACGGCACATATTTCCGGCTGCAGTAATTGAATATTATAAATGTATATATTTGTGCATAATTTCATTTCCACATGACACTTTCTAAGCTACAGCAAGTAAACATTATTGCGTCATTGTAAATAGAGAATGCATATACATGCAATGAAGACTATAGTGATGGCAGAGCATTAGGCGGCCTTGAACTTCCACACAGAACATCTGGCATGTTGTAGTGACCACAATGTCCCTGACGAAGAACAAATGCGCCAATTGTCAAGAAATAATCTAACCGGTTCTGATATTTGCCATATCAATGTTGACCAAGTTCACTTGGTGCAACGTAAAAAAATACTCTCCCGTCAAATGTACCCACAAAAATACTGATCTGTGATGTGCCTATCCAATCGTGTCTGGTCATCTGATTTATATATGTAAATACAGTTCATCCATAAAAATAATTAAATACTCTAGATTCAACCGTGGATTCATAGAAAACAATTACACACACCTTTTGTATGATTGAAGGCAATTATGTATATCAAAATTTATTCATTATAAATGTGATTGCATTTACATCACCATCAAGGGGAGAAATAAATTAGCCAAAAAACGCCGCAAAGACATATTGTTTTACTTGCAAATATTGTAATTTGCTTTGCGCTATCAGTCCATCTAGGACAGTATTTCTACTTGTCGCTACAAGATGGACATTTAAAAAGGCGAAACGAGGCAATTTATGTTCTGAGTCGTCCTTCGCAGCAAAAAATCGCATTGCTTTAGTGAAGATCTGAGTACAAACACATTTCAATTTCAATGCCAATTTCCCTCAAATTATTTCCATGTTAAACATGTTATATATATTATATAATAGCTGGTCTCCTCCATATGTTTCATTCCCAAGAACATGCAAATGTTCACTCGAGATAAAGGCCGGCTTACTAACCATCATCCACGTTTCATGGAATGCGGTGGTGGCATTAATGCGGCACGATACAATTATGCGAAATACGCCTGAGCCAGCTCGTTAACTTTAATTCAGCCCGGCGAAATTCCCAACGAAGTGATTCCATTTGGTTAACGTGTATACAAATTTTAGGTTTTGCAATAATCTTTCCAGTGTCAAACTGGTTACAGTACAAATCCACAGTGTTCAGAAATTGTCATGATCCCTTATCGATTCAATGATGTGGCATTCACGAGAACATTACGATGAAGCAGATTGTGGCCAGCGTGATTTTGAAAACTAGTGCTCCTACTCTACCAGATGCAATGAACTAAACAGTATACTGATAGCGTATATGACTGTCGTATCCTGTTCACGCATTAACTCTAATGGAATGGCACTATTCGAAACATGTCAGGAAGTTTTTATTCTTTTATTGTGAATTGTTCATCAATGTCAGCTCAAGCACTGTGATATTTTGGGTTTCCTATCCTATGTATTATATTCTATTGTATTCGCTGCATTGCCATATATTCTAGAAACCATTTGTTTGCTTATCACGGAGTAGCTTGATGAAAAATGCATTGCCAGTTTTCGTTCGGAAAAAACGAACCGTTTTCGTATTGCACTGGTTATTTAGTTTAGTAATTTCTTCCATAATGACCACACACCGCATTCATTTGATGAATGACCTACGTTTCCGGAAAGTCAACATTTCATCAAAAGCAAGAAAGTTACGAAATTCGTGTAAGCGTATTATGCGAGTGGAGGCCCGACGCATGTCTATAGAAAGTTTACAATGACTAGACGTTTGCGTGCAGTAGAGTTGGAAATAATAGTTTGACGCCATCATATAATTTTATTGTATTTTAAAAATAAAAGTCAGGATTCAGGATAATTGAATAAAATAATAACACGTCAGTATATTTTAAGTTGCTTCCCTTCTAACTTGAACTCATTGCCAAGCATTTCCGTCCGAACTCTGGTCATTGCAGACAATGCCAAAGTCGTTGACATAGCCCTGGAACCACCAAAATGGCCTAAATGATTCCATCGGTAAAATTTCCAAACCCCAAATGACCCGTCGCTGTTTTGAAGCGTAGCCAGTGTCTTGGTGAGCTCAGTAATTTTATCACGTATTTCATTCGCCCCGTCCTGACAAGATTTCATAGTAGTGTTGGATGAATTCTTCTCGTGTAGATCGAGCTTCAATGCAGCAATTATGATACATGCAATCTGAACTGCATGCGTACCGTGACTATTGATTTTCAACAGAGTTGTCTTAACAAGGTGTGTAAACTTTCCTCCAAATAATTGCCGAGCGTGTTGGGACTTTTCCAGGAACCGCGAAATGAAAAGGTAGAGAATAAATCTATCAGTGTAGTAATACATGGAATCCTTGTGCACTTTGTCCTCATTTTCTAAATGTATATCCAGAAATCTGTCTACACAATGAATGCTGGGGACCGCCCTGTCATCCGTGTCTCGTCCAATTGTCGCCAGAAACCAAAGCGCATTTAGCATGCAGCCGGTATCATCCCGAACATAATTTCGGAGCTGGGGCATCAAAATTGGATCTTGAGCACATATCTTATTTTCTTTGGTGATCCAGGTTCCCATTCCACCATTTGCTCCGGTTTCCACGTTTGCCAGCATTTTTTCTGCCACCGCTTCACAATCCTCCAGATTCATGACACCGCAATTAAAAAGCGCCGTGACTGCACATCCTGTGGTGTCGATGTCGTCTGCAAGAAGTTGACTGCACTTATCCGGGATGTCTAGAAAGTAGTTCCAAAATCCAGACACTCGCCTGTTTGTTGACGCCACCTTCACTAGCGTTTCAACCACAGCGGGATGAATATCCAGCTTGTACAAAAAATCGAGACAGAAACAAGAAGCAAAAGTTGTTGGAATCATGCTCACACATGAGTCGTTCGTGCTCCTAGTATGGTATGCCTCTACGTAATATCCATATGCACTACTGCAGTTCATTGCCAAGTAGCGCTTTGCTCGTTCCATGGCACACTCTTTTTTTTCCTGGCCAAAAACCGGTCTCCATTTTGCAAATCGAGTTGTTTGGAGATCCTTATAGAGTGACAAATGGCGATCATTTTGATATGCCGATGACCCCGATACGACAGCCCAAAAGGTCAGGAGGTCAGGGCAAAGTTACGACCTTTAAATTTCGAAAATCGCTAATATTTTAATAGCGTTTATAAACGCGTCGAGTTTCAATTTATATCATGATTCTCCGTTCAAAACTACACCAGACTGCCAATTTTCATAAATATATATTGACAAATGTCAAATTTATTCCCGATTTTTCGAAAAATAACCACTGTTTTGAAACACTATTATCTCCGTTCCGCTAAACTTTCCGCAAACTTTGAAACACGCCACATATGCGTACATAGATGTAGTTTAATCTACAAAAAGAATTTTGTGCGGAAAACACAGCGGTTACGAAATATTCAAGATTTTAAAAGTCGTCGAGATTGTGTTAGCATACATGTACAACCGCCTTCGCGCAAAAGGTCAATGTTGAACTTTAACAAATATTTCAATGATTTTAATGGTTGTAAATTTAAATTCAAATGTAATTACAACAAATCACATAATTGAAACAGTTTAAATAAGGAAAATATTTGTTAAAGTTCAACATGTACCTTTTTTACCTTTTGCTCGAAGGTGGTTGTACATGTATGGTAACACAATCTCGACGACTTTTAAAATCTTGAATATTTCGTAACCGCTGTGTTTTCCGCACAAAATTCTTTTTGTAGATTAAACTACATCTATGTACGCATATGTGGCGTGTTTCAAAGTTTGCGGAAAGTTTAGCGGAACGGAGATAATAGTGTTTCAAAACAGTGGTTATTTTTCGAAAAATCGGGAATAAATTAGACATAAGTCAATATATATTTATGAAAATTGGCTGTCTTGTGTAGTTTTTGACGGAGAATCATGATATAAATTGAAATTGGCCGCGATTATAAACGTAATAAAAATATTAGCGATTTTCGAAATTTAAAGGTCGTACTTTTGCCCTGACCTCCTGACCTTTTGGGCTGTCGTTTCGGGGTCATCGGCTTTTAAAAATGATCGCCATTTGTCACTCTATCAGGACCTCCAGACAACTCGATTTGCAAAATGGAGGCCGGTTTTTGGCCAGGAAAAAAAAGAGTGTGCATGGCCAAAACCAGGTGACACTTTGAATCTGCAGGAAGCTCCAATGACGACTTACAATACGGATAGCTTATTGCCACAAAACTCTCAGATTCAAAGTCAAACATGATTGCCGTGGATTCCGAGGTACAAAAAATATCCTTTTAAAACTCCACTTCAGAATAATTATAATAAATCGTTATATTTTAATATTTGAAACTTAGGAAATTACCTAGACATTCAGTAATATTGATTTGCGTCATTCAAAGCAAATGCTTAAAGAGAGCTTACGAAGAACTAAAGTGTGAAGTGTTTCTTTGTGCAATTTCAAGTGAGAGTTACATATCTATGGTCATCTATTTATATATGTGCAACTGAATAATATTTTTTCTAGAGAACCATACAAATAAAAGTTGCCACATGTCTTTGCCTGCAACAGCCGTTTTCCTAACCTAACCTGTTTGTACACCTGCTTACAGTATTGCCATTGCTGACTAAAGCAAAACTGATAGCTTTTTAACCTTTCCATATTTATCTGTGCTAGAAACTCTCATACGTCTAATACGTGATCAGGAGAGGAAACTGAGGACTTGTTTGTCCACAACTTAAATAATCCCAACATTTAATCCGCATATAACTAAAAAAATAATTGGCGCATGACGAACGCTTAAATACATAAGTATTTACTCTTTGGCGTACCTTCGTTTGCACGTGTACTATTTTTAATTTGGTTATCAACCGTAACTGGCGTAATTCATTCAAATCAATGAATATCGAAATTATATTAAATAGGCGGAATTGTAGTTTCAGCCTGACTCGCGTAATGTTATTCGCCCATAATTTATGATTCTATTGATACGTATTGGGCGGTATCGCATTTGATGATCACTCGGGATTATATTTATGTACATTGTATTTCAAGGAGAATATAATAGGTCGACACAGCAAACATGGCACTGGATCAGAAAAGAAAAATTGTAGTTGCGTACGCTTTCCTATGAACAATAAATTACCAGATTATGTGAAACACTCATGCATACTCGTATTTTATTTACTGGCCGCGTTTCCGTCGTTGGTAGCATTTCACATCAGGTGTTGAGACAGCTGGACACCGCCGAATAATGGTCCGACCAAAAACACGAAAGTCTCACATTGCCCCATTCCACAAAAAATCCCGCTCCTGCAACGGCCGTTGCAGCAAACCGGCATATTTCAGACTTCTGAATGGTAGGCTAAGTAGGATAAGGAAAACATGTCGTTATTGCGACTCAATTTTGGATTACCATTTTAAGCTTAAATTGACTTTTTGTTCGTCTTTTGTGAGGATGATTTTTAACCGAAAAACATCAAGTTCATTGAAATAATTTCCTCGCATCCGACCACTCCAATAATTTTATTATTTTTCTTTTGTCTTGGATTAAAAACCAGTTTGGCATGATGTACAGATCAACTCCTGCTTGTATTTCTATTGTAATGAAGAGAATGCCTTTGCGAAAATAATTTTGCACGTGCAAGACACAATTCCAAATATGAGCTTCGTGTGTCCACTGAATGAGTAAAAAATCTGTTTTTGCTTTGTACGTGAACTGGTGGATTTTTTCAGAAATGGGCTACTTCACGAGTGATTTTTTATTACATTGTAATACATACCTAAGAACCCACGTCATTTGTCGTTGAATATTCAACAGAGGAAATGAAATGAAAGAGTGAATTTTCCGATTGTATAATAAATGCAAACAATTTATTGCTCTGTGAAGTGCATGTTACTTCAATGATATTTAATTAATTTAAAGTTTCGATGCATGATTATATGAAGCCTCTAATGCAAAATAGATAATATCGGCTCCTAAGCACATTCTTTTGCAGAAATATTTTAATTGCACAAGGAGTGAAGGGAGCGCATTGCGTTTCTGGTTACGTTTTTCATTACATCCAATCATTTGGCTCAATCAGTACAGAATTTTTAATAATGAATTCTCTTTTAAAACAAACAAGTGCAAGGTCATATCATACGCAGTTTGGAAATTTGAGTAATCATGTATAAAGTAACGATACCGGTATGTTTATAGGATTTTAAACAATAAATCATCTTGACTAAAAGTAAGCGACTTCTAGCTATGCACGGACACAACATTTTTTACAGCGTCCATACTTGATAATGCCATAGAATGGAGATACCCATCCGGCAGGGCAAACGCTGGCAAAGCATTGCCCCTCTCTGCCCCCATTACCAAAGTTCTCTACACATGTTCCCCGTTCCAAGAAGCCATCGACTTGATCTACAAACACAATGTTAAGAAAATATGAAATATTAAAACAGAGGAAATCCATTAGCGTATTTGACATTTTATAGGCGCAGTAAAAAATTTACCAATTCCTACAACGCAGAATACTGCTACGACAAGAGCACCAAAGACGACCAGTTTGTAACAAGAGCTCATGACCACAGTTTTGCTTGAAATTGCTTCACACAGATTGTTTTACGAAGTAATGTAAAATGAACCGAGCTTTGGACGTACACTATATAATTTTGTGAACAAACGTACTTGCTTATATACCTATGATAGGAGCGTGGAAATGCATAATAATAATTGTAAATGCTCAAAATACTTCTTTCTATGGCATAGTGTGGACATGCGAATATAACGATCGAAAATGAATCAAAATTTTAATATCAAAATATGTACTACACATTTGTCAATATTGAAACAAATGTTTGCTAGCATTGTTTCCAAACACAAACGTTTCCAGGCAGAATTACGTCAGCCACTACAACCATTTCACACCTGTCTTGTCCTGCGGATAAGAACACGGTCATAACCTACCACGTATATTACGACAATATATAACACAGCTGCTACAAAACCCATCTGATCAAATAAAACTGTTTCACTTTAACTGCATACCTACACACTAATTGAAGCTACCAGAAAGTAGATAATACATAAAAATTTGGTGTTGCTCCGTTCGTGTCAGGCGATATTACTTGCGAATGTCAATACCATTTTCATTGTCATTAATACGCAAACATGTCGAATGGAACTGCAGTTGCGGAGCATGAGAGCAAATAATCACTGCCCGTGTTTGAGTGTTATAATGAGCATCTGACTGATAATTAATGAGATGTTCAATGAGCTTCCATAGTTTCATATGATCGGGGATGCAATCATTGTGGAAAATGGATGAAAATGAGTCCTTCGCAATATTTCGCAACAAAACTATATCCTATGTAGTTTTTAAACTTAAATCTCTAACACTCTATAAAACATTTTGTGACTTTGGAAATGGTGGATAATCTTAACGCCTGTCGTTGTTCCACATTGCTATCGATATGTTGCTAGACGAAATAGACTCAAACGTTTACAGTAATCTCTCGGAAAGTGTTTCCCTTGAACTAATTACTTTTCATTTGACATATCGTAATGGGGATATTCAAGGTCATGTTCTCAAAATAATTCCAACGGATGAAAGTGCACGTAGTGACCCTTGATTGGGATATGTAGCTTCACAAAAGCCCAGCTCAATGGCTGGGAATGTAATCTCCGGTAATATTTTAATTTCATTTGTTCAATATAACAGTAAGGACGATAGGGAAAGTTTAGTGCTACGGTGATATTATAATCATCTCATTCCGCGCTCGCCCGCTTTACGTCACGTATTATCATGTAGGGCTGCAGCAACATGTGGATACTAAATAAGTTTGAATAAGAAATTAACCAGGTTCATGAAACGTAGCGTTTCTGTATCACGATGAAATTAATATGCAGAGTAATCTCTTGTAACAATAATTCTCTTCGGACTCTTGGAAGATAATAACTGCACTCCAATCGCATAGTTCAAGTTTAACCTAAGTAATAAGTTGACATATAATAAATAATGGAAATGTGATCACGCAAGGATATATATCATGAACAACACGTTATCATTTGCACTAGAATTTTATAGCAAACATTTTTTCCCTTTTAGTGCATATAGGTGCGGTCATAAATAGGAAAAACTGGCAAAATGTTCGGTAATTGTTGCTGGTTGTTCCTGCTCATTGGACCATGAGGCATATACCGTGTTTACCAAAATTACAGAGGGCATACACTGTAACCAGTCATGGCAGACTGTATTAAACCCAATTATTGTATTAAAATATCTTTAAGGCTTGCTTTGTGTCATGTAGGTTTTTTTGGATGGGAAGTTAAAGTTATTTTTATTACACATCCAAAGGTGGAAGGCATTTAAAATATGAGACGAGAGCAATGAAAGTTTATTTAGAAAACGTTTATGAGAAAATTAGTATTCATATGGATGGTTTTGGTATTCCGAACAAATCATTAAACTCAGTGCTATTAGCCAGCAAGTTCGTTTTTAACCAGTATTCTCCTGTAAGATTCGTCACCGGAGCCCGATGGAAAGCGAGTTTCTGCAATCTCCAGATCCGCCTTTGAAATACTTTTATCACCCCATCCCCAAGCACTGCTATAGGAAGTGTCTCCCCTCTCCTGATTACTGTCTCCATCCTGCTTATGCAGAGGATGAGTCCCATTTCCTGTACGATTTATTCTGTCCACTAGCATTTTATGCGACACGGTTTTCATGTCATACGCCCAGCCAATCTTTGCCAATGCATGAAGCATAAAGGTTGACACATTGAAATAAAATCCGTACTCGGACGCTTTATAATCCCATGGGAAGGTGTGGTGGTAATTGTGAAATCCTTCTCCAACTATTTCGAAATATTATTGCAGATATGTATAAATCGTCTGGCAGAAGAAAATGACGTTTTAGGTATAATAAAATATATATGAGATACATACGGGCAATGAGAGACACGAATCGGTTTTCGGATGATGAAAAGCTCCTGTGGTAAAATTTTCCAAAAAATAATTTTTAATTACGAATTGACAAATAATCAATTTAGTTAACTTACTTGTCGTATGGCCTGTTCCCGTAATAGTGAGCGGCACTGTTGACAAGAAAGGTTCCATGAAGTGACGCAGCAATCCCGGAAAGACAACCGGCAATATTATGAAGCAATGCCTTTTCCGGAAAAACGAGGTGGCAAATATAAATTTGAATGGATAGTAGCAGTATTACTAACTCGGCATAATACCTTCAAAAACAAAGTAATCCAAAATAAGCCCTGAAGAGAAACGAGGAAAACTTGTAAAAAATGTGGCACGATGATACGAGGACATACTTGCTCTGGAACCTGACGATGGGATCTCGTTCCAGGTCTTTCATGTAAATAGTTTTGTTTGCTTTCAGATTGTCGGGGTGACGTGGCTGGAATCCCCAGAGAATGTGGCTGAACCAAAATCCTGTTGCGGCGCTGTGAGGATCTGCGTGGGTATCCGTGTGCTAAATACAAAAAAATAATTTAAGAAAATGAAACGATTTTTAGAAAGATTTTCATTGTAAGTAACTAGCTTACCTTATGATGAACACGATGATCCCTACACCACTTGTAAAGTGGATACTGAAGATGAACTGTCTGCATGAGCATTAGAATTATTTGAAGTGGCAACTTTGCCTTGTAGGTTCTATGACACCAGAAGCGATGAGCTCCCACGGTGGTCCCAAAGGATGTTGCGTATCCAAGTCCCATCCCTTTAATGCGGAACAAAATATTATGTACAGAACACATTTAGTACCCTGACATTCATATCCAATTAAAATAAGCTATTAACTCATGGCTAATTACAGTAAAATAATGACATCCGATTGGTTAGTCCGAGAGGAAACAGATAGCACAAGGAATACACAACGGCACCATGAATGATAAACCCGTAAAAAATGATGTTGAAAATATGCTCCTCCAGTCCAAATGGCTTTTCCCACTTTTTGAAATCCCATGGTATCTCATGCTCCGCATCCTGCTTTGCAGCCGCCTCGGATTTCTCTTTTTTAGGCATTATGAGTGAATATACTTTTTAAGACTATGAGCACTGACACACGACATTCGGCAACAACACCGAAAATAGAAATGATGATGCTGTAAAAGTTGACTGCTGCAACGTCTCGTAGAGACTGGGGTGATAACTGTATTCGTACAACAGGTTATATATATCTGCCATGAAATGATATAAATAGCAATATGTTATTAATATACACTACAATTTGATGGCGATAAAAATTCTTGTTGCGATTTTCATGAAATAATTCCAAAGAAGTCAACTAATACTTGAATTATAACTACGAAGGGAATCCCATCCGCTTCCAAGATCATAACTTTATGCACCATTTACACAATTTAATCTTATACAAACTACAATAATCTTCTCATGAAATACGATCTACGGCCCGGCTATGCTGCGCACGCATTTAATGTAAACATTACTATTATTTTCCCCAGCCATGAGTTTTGCAGTGATGTCTCTATTTCAAACGTCATAATCTGTAACGCGTGTTTGAAGTGAAGATTGCATGTTGCACCCAAGTCAGAGCCCTGATCCCTTTACTCTTGCACCGTAGACATTGGCATTGTTATCATTATTAGACTCAAGCCGTCATTATAAGGATGGCAGTCTTGTATCAAGTCACATTTGAACGTAAGCACACCAGTTCACGGTCGGCATGGTACCGTGCTTATCACGTCATTCTTTTATAGATGGCCATACACAAACTTTTTATATATCCATCGCCAACTGATTTCCTGGGAGATTCACGTAAGTGAGCAATTTTCTTTTACAAAATCACAAGCAATAGCCAATGGTTCAAAGAGCTAATTGGTGCAATTAGTCCCCATTAAATACAAATCTGACATAAAATTAGTATTGCTGTCCGACTTGTTTGATTCAAAATTGTGTACTCACTCAGGTGAAAACGAAACTATTTTTGAAATGCATGCACATGGCAGCAAAAGCATGCACTGATTTTTCACGAATCAGAATTTCATTGAATCTACCTATGCGTAGAATTTATTATTTCTGAGCACTGCAATTTCCGTCCCAATCAAGCCATGACAAGACAGGTTTACCTGCACAAACTTATCATCAAGAAGCCTAAGCGGTCATCAGCTCATTTTTGCCATCTACATCTTAAGCCGACAGTGTTTGTTTTCAACAGTATATATTTTTATGTTTGCCATTTGATTACATTTATTATTCACGCTGCCTCATCAAGGGGACTCGTTACAAGTAAGAGTGAGTTGTTCATCATATCGTAATTACACGTTCACCTTACACGCACTTTCATATCTTGACAATAATTTACTGAGCCGGTGCCCCTAGACATCATTCCACGCCAGCTGCACTTTAATCTCTTCTTTCAAAAAAATCCGCTCTTTAGCCCAGTGACCAAAAATAACTATACTACGAATGAAACCAGTCACGCAATGTGCGTCATGTTAAGGATGTGTCCGCAGGCCGTAACCGAATTCATTTTTACCTTCACTGCATACGGCTTTGAAAAAAATGCACAAAAGTCGTAATAAGAATTGTTTTAAAAGTTTTATCCTTGTTCATCGGCATTTATTCTCAGTCTATGCCCACTCACATTAAGTCGTTTTACTAATGCCCACTAATTGACTCACGTTAATAAAAAAGCAGAAGTTTATTTATTGCGAGCACAATTTGTACGACTAAATGTTTCAAATAAACATTTCTTGTTACACTTTCCTTCACGAAATATCATTATTTGCGACGGTTCAGTGCACAAGGTCTAATTTCATACATTTTGTATCTTCATTTTTAAAACATTAGTTTACTCGTGAGGAAAAAATGCGCAGTTGCGGGAAGATAGTAGCACATGAATAAAATATATTTTGCAAAGCTCCCAAAAAAACGACAACATGATTTTGATTCAGCTCAAATCCAGTCCCATCAAATATTCATAATTATTAGTAAAGTTGATATGCGCATTTAACCATCAGAAGTCAGTCCATTATGATATCTTGATAAATTGTGGCAAGTGAACTGAGTAAAACGACCATTCATTAAAACCAACAGTACTACTTTCAAAATGGTCACGGATCTTGAGGAAAACTCTGTCGAAGAAGTAAATATTCATTGGATATTGGGTAACTTTGTCACTGGTGGCAGCAAAGGAGCAATGTAATTAAAAAATCCAAAAATTCCAAAATAAAGTTGAAGGTGACCTTTGAAGGAAATCCCCAACGATTAAACATCATGTCTCTTTCGTGCTTTACATTGCATGTGTAGAGATGCGGAAACGTGTCCTGAGATGTACAACGTATTTGTTTCTGCTGCCTGAACATTAATTAAGATTTTCAAATTATGATAACCCCAATTTGGGTGCCTACTGCAAATTCCAAAAATGTGTGGAATAGGTAACTAGAAATTTATTTGTGCCCTTATATGGCGCTACTTTTCTTGAATTGAAATTTTTACTTTAAAACTCACATTAAGAACAATGCATTTACCTCATGAGTGCTGCTCAGATTCAAGGTAGAATTAGAAGCAACGAGGTATGAATGTAGCCTTTATTGTTCATTAATATTTCTTAATAAGTCGCCAATATATCGGCGATTTTTTATTTTTCCATGACACAGCCACGGGCAGTGACAATAAAACCTGTTTTTTATAAAAAACGAAATTGTGCATGGGAATGGGCTGACTTACATTGCGCGTCAAGCAAGTGCCGGTATGTTGCGCATTGGTCTACTGCACTCTAGTCTGTTTTGCTGCTGAGCAACTTTTCAAGTTCAGATTGTTCATATGAGGATGATGATACATGCACTGAGCAGGACATCAACAAAATGTGCACGTTTCGCTCTGCTTTGTCTGTCCGTCTGAATACAATGCACGGCGGAGCAGTGGATTTTTTGTGCATTCCGCCGCAAACCATGTACCACACGTACCTCTGACCATGGCCATGGCTACTATTTTAATGAAATCATACGCCCATTCCGTGTTACATGGTTCAGTGACGTTCACTACAATCGCGTTAAGGTAGTTTTTACTTCAAACATGCAACAGAAGCTGAAATGTTGCTGCTCTTCTCGCGGAAAAATGTTCCCCAAGGTGACGGCATTTAATTTTTTTGTCATTTGCTCCAATTATTATTATCGCGTCATGGGATTTATAAATAAATTTTAATAAATTCAATAAATGTGCTGAGGATACTTTAATGCATTTTCGCTACATGTTAACATTTTTAAAAAACATCAATTGGTTTCCATGTCCTTTGTTCGTACGTTCCCACTGCTGTATGTTTTTCGGAGTTAAGTACATATGAATTTCTACGTGACGCATCAACACAATCTATTTACAACGTAAAACTAATTGGGTTAAATGTGCAAACTTTGTAAAATAATGAATAAACGAAAATATTTCGCAGATGAAAAATCTTTTACTTATAGTCAACAATTATAATAATTGTCGTGCCAACATTTGCCGATATTACTACGTTTACCGAAACTAATAATGTTCTCAGATTATTTCCGTCAAATTATCACTTAGTCAAATTTCGCAAACACACAGATCGAATAATATGTTCGCAGTACACTCTACTCAGATGACGTTATCGAAACAATGATCATTCCTTCTGGCATCTTTACAAGCATATATGGGCAAGATGCAGGATATTCTTTCAATTGGATTAAGTATGCATTAACTGCAACTTATTCCTGCATATCATACTCAAATTATAAAACTGATGTGTTGACATGGAAATACAATTTCGAGATTTGCTTCACTGCAAGGCTTATTAAATGTTATTTTGGATCCATTCGACGCTGACACTCAGCCGACTTGAAAACGTCAGTGATAAAAATGCATCGTCGCAACGACAATATTTTTTATTTGCATATTTATAATTTGGAAATGTGTTTTTGGTGATTTTTTTTCAGGCAAAATACTTTTTATGAAACGCTTTTAAAAGAAAATTTACACCTTATTGGCCTGGTATGGCTAAAATCCAGAAATACTTACCATCGCAAATGGTTGGTACTTGTCATAGTTCACGTGCCATGGCATCCATAAGCGTAAGTAGGAGAGTAATGCATGTACGAAGCCGCAACATGTCAAATTGACCTGCCCGGCTTGTAAACTGAAACCGTTCCCAATTTCATCCAGTTTAAGAGGTTAAAAGACATCCAACTAGGCGGGAAGCACATGTTGTGCTAATGAACTCTGTTGAGTGGAACGTAGTCAGTGCAAACGCGTTCCCTTCCTGTGATGCTAAATTTCTGTGTGTTTTCGCTGCTATTTAATATTTGTGGCAGACTATAGTTGTGCATTCTATTAACACATTTTGCTTAAATATTGAAAAAAATCCGAGTCAGTTGTAAACGCGTAGTCATAATAATTGGTTAGATGACGTAGTCATCTGAGTTATTTTGGTTCATTAGATCGAGGTAGCCGCAAAACATTCACCGATAGTAGCAACCATTCATTAACTGGGACCTACTTTGTCATTCAAGTAATTACACAATTACCGATAAGTTCAGACTTTTGTGCATTAATTCTGATACAAAATATCAAGGATGAAAATGCACAAAAAATAAATATCCCGAACCCGGAATTGAACCCCAGCACTCATTACGTGTTGGCGAACGCCCTAACCACCCCGCGCAGTGGCACCCATATGCCTTCCTAGGGATCACGTACTACCGGTTCTGCTTTGAACACTTATGGCGAGTCAGGACACGGACTCATAATGTATAGAAAGTGTCCTTTAACCTGAAAAACATTCACTTGTACCCACATTTATCGAATTAGTTCAAACTTTACATTGGCAAATAATACCAATTTTCATTCTAATTCGGAGTCATACTAATTTCCGCCGGTCAACACTATTATGATCAATATGATCCCAATATCATTGGTTAGAAACAAAATATTGGATTAATGGAGTGGTTGATGTTGGCAGTTTATGGAGAAAAGTTCGGATAAAAGTTCGCAACTAGTGTTTTTGAAGGTAAAGTGACTGCCGGAATACAGACTTGCATATTAACAATTGCCGTATTCTACACCCTTCCGGTGTACACCCGTATTAGTGTCTTTAATTTATTTTAAATAACTGTAGATATTCACACTATGGACCTTTCAAGATTAATAGGCGACACGTGGAAAAGCCGGTGCCTACCTACCATAACAATGGTCAGCTCAGTATTTTCTTGTAGTAAAAAATCTCAGAAAAAAAATAAAAACAATGGGGATGAAGTATGAGTTTTTAAGTGTAAATGCAATACGGGTAAACAAATTAAAAATTCAGGGCACGAGGTGATTCATTTTTCGACAGAAATTTTCACATTTATTATAATGAGCAAAGACATGCCCATCTTCAAGGTATTGCTTGAATATTTAGCTCTTTCAGTATTTAAATCGTCGGCAACCGGCGGAATACGGTATGTTTTAAAGTGGTGTTGTGACTCCAAACCATATTGTACTGACTTTCCTATTCAAGAACTTGACGGAGCCACCCAAACTCAAAACTAAGACGAGTGTAAACCCGAATTAATAAACTACCGGAAGCGCATTGTATGTGAAATTGAAACACTTGACACCCAATTGACATTTGCAAGCACTAATCTTGAATTTTTTGATGAATTTGCAAATAATATATTTTGACCCTTTGGTGACCCTAAGGTCATCGGAGTCATAATAACGAAAGTTGATCGAATTGATCCATGATGCCGTGACAAAAAATGATCAGCATAAAATTCTGTCAGATAAGCGAATAAATTTTTTTGCCCATAAGTAAGCATGGTGACCTCATCGTGCCAGCATTCTCGCTTGGTTGACCCGAGGAGGACCAAAATCAATAGCGAATTTTCAAATGTCCTGAGGTACCTCTTTGCCAAGTTTGAACCAAATCGGTCAACATGGAGGAAAGCTATAGTGTTTAAAGCACCCTCCGTGAGTCGACTCTCCATTTCGGTTCTCTGTAATAGAGTGACAAGCCCGGCCCCGGCCGTGCTTTAAATATTAACGGTCAAATTCTCGACCGAAATATGTTGTCCGCTAGTGTTTTACACCAGCTCGCTTCCCAAGGTGCCGTCCATTGTTTCAGGCCACTAATCGATTTATTGTGGTGGGTGGCCAAGTCAAATTGTTTATATTTTATGGCATGAGTTTTTCTTCATGCATTTGTGATAAATTCCTTTTGGGGTGTCGAGGTAAGGAATTTGTACCACGAAGTGAGTACGGCCCCATAATGGAAATAGCGAGAATCTCTGACTGACAACAAACTCCGGTCGAGAATTTGACCGTTAATATTCAAAGCTCGGCCGGGGCCGGGCTTGTCACTCTATTACAGAGAACGGAAATGGAGAGTCGACTCACGGACGGTGGTTTAAAGACACTCAGACACACAGACAGACAAACATAACAATAGCAATAACTACCCATTAAGCATTTCATGCTTACGATAGTTAATTAACATGTTTGCAGAGAAACTGGAAAATGCTAAAATAACCCAACATAAAAAATGATAGTGGTAATGCTATAGTCTGGGCGAAATGTCAGTACTTTTGCCGATGATGACGGTGAACCTTGTGTTGTTCGAAGTGAAAATGGAAACCTTAGTGATTCTAAATGGCATCTTTGAATTTTTATTACAGGGTAAATTTTTGTTGTCGCAAGTTGAAGCTACATGTGATTAGGAGCAAAACGAGGACCTGGCCGACCGAATGATTGTACCAAAACACTGAATTTTGATTAAGTCACTGTGAACATATGTAAATATCATGGCCTATTTTTTAACCTAATCGGCAAATCAAGCCCGCAACAACCGGGTGTATGGGCGGGATATGCCCTCCCTGGAATTTGGGTACGCCCAAAAATATATTTTATAATTAACATAGACCTTCGATTTGCATGAATTTGTATTGCTACTGAAACCTGGAATTTAAAATTCGCGCACGCTTCGCTCGAAATTTTAGTTTAGTATTCCCATTTCATATGTCTGATGATTTCCATATTAGGTAATCACAATTTGTTTAGTGCCTAAAGCGTTTATGCCATTTTAAGGTATCGTAATGAAATTCACAACTTTAGTTATCCATATACCTCACGGTAAGGAAGGGTGGTGATTGGGATGAAATAAAAAAGGTTTTTTGCAAGAAGATGAACATGAGATTGCAAATGCAAAATAATACTGTTAAATTACATAACGCTGCACCTTCAACTGTACATGCTTTTACTTTAGTGTAAATCTCGTATCTCGTGCGATTTCGTTATGAGCAATCAATAACAACATTTTCATGAATTTAAATGTTAGCAGATGTTTATTGGCCCCTGAATTGGAAATCTGGAATTGCATACACACGTATCTGTATTAGTATCTCTATATACAATTAGTTAATATCGATCCGTGGAGCAATGCCAAGTTAGCAGGAAATATTTCAAACCGAATTGAATGCGCTGCACAAGTGTTACGTTTAAACTTTTTGGTAGAACCACTAATTTCAAGATGGCAACTAAATGGTCCACACAATTCCAAATAGTTCTGCTCGACAACAATTTGGTCAATTGTATAAACATATTTGTTAACGTTTGTTTATGCTTCGTTGTCACGATGTATAAAGTACTAATACTGAATTTTTCAATGAATTTAAATGTAACGATACATATTTGTTACATTCTGCCAATTTAAATATAAACATGTTAAATTGTATTGACCGATGGCATTAATTTTTATATAAAGTGTGTCCTTAGAAAATCGCCAGCATTATACATGAAATGAAACATTCGATACACAATCCTGTCCTGAGCTGAATATTTAGTTCCAACTTTGCTAGTTGCATTCTTGCCACCAATCAACTCCAGCTAAAAAGCTTTTGTACGAGAAAAATATGTGAGATAGTGGTTGTGTGTAAAAATATTCTGCTGGGCCTCCTTTTGTAATTGTTTTGATTATATCTACTGGTAATTGAATACGCGAATAATTTTACAATGCATCCCCAAGGCTTAAATTATTACAATGTGGAGTGTAGCGTGCGTGAAAGCATACTGATGTTACATCTAGATAAAGCACTTAATTTACAAGGATGGTTTTGCGGAGGAAACAAAAAATTAATTTTGATATGTTATACCTAAATTTAACTGGAAATTCAGGATCAACTAGCAGACGCGAAATATCGGAAATCTTCAATTAAAATCAGCAAGGAATATTCCAAGTTATACATTGCAGCCCACCTACTGGCAATACATCGTCCGAAGTGCTCCATTCTACCCTGCATCAACCGAAATAAGGGAATTTCCGAAGCAATTCTTTTACCCTGAAATTTGCGTTAAAATTCACAGGACATTATCTAATTTTTTGCCCGGAAATATGATTTACATTTCGGTCAATAAATATGATTTAGAATTTAGCTTTTATTCGGAAATGTTTTTTAGAATATAGATTTCTGTCAGGAAATGTGGTTAAATTTCCGCCAGAATATGAAATTTAGACTTCTGTCGGAAAATGTGAATTACACTTCCGCTTCGAAGTTTTGCTCACATTATCTGACACAATAATATGAGAATTCTAGCAGGTTTTCATTGATGTCCTTTGTATAATACGCCTGACTTGCGGAACAAAATTCACAATAAAGGAAATTATCATTATTAAGTGCTCGAAAAATGTGGCGCCAAACTTGCAATTAGTTTAGGATTCCTTATTTTGTATGAATGTTTCTTCTGATAAAATTTGATAGCAATTGCACCAGGAAATTTATTCCGATGTTCTGGTAAGAAATCGGCATTTTTTCAAATTTCCGAAGACGAAGTAATATTCTGTCCGTCCGAGTAATAGATATGTTACCGTAAAATCAATTGGAAATTTAATTTGCGCGTATTAGTATACTGGCCGTTTGTTCAAACGGCGGCCTGTAATTTTCCAAACGTAAAAACAAAACCAGCATAAAACAACGTACGATAATTTTTTTCAATAGCTAAATATCAATAACATTTGTTATTGAGCTTATCTCAGTTATTGGAAGAAACCGTTGATGAGATTACAATATTATAATGCGTTTTTATAATTACTTAAACCAATACTCTCATAACCAAATGCTGATTCCAGCAACACCATTAGGATCTGTTAGTGGTCTACATATAACTTTAATGGAACATGATTTTGGCTATTATAGTTCTAATTTAGCTTCCTGAATAAGTTACTTTTGCAATTCTTTGATTGTCCCGATTAGTCACATTCAAATTGAAAAAAATCACATTGAAAAAGAGCCAGGTTCACCGCATTGTTCACATGGCGACTACCGATGCATAGACATTCCGTTCGCACTTAAAACCAGACCCGAAGCAAACCATGTCGCTACTTCTTCTTTCCGTCAGTCAAATGTAGACCCACAAATTCATTTCAGCTCAACGTATACGTTCCTCCAAAGGTATTCAGCACATTTGCTGTCGTATCAAATGTGACAGAAAACATTGCAACTGAGGAATATCTTTGTAAGTTTATAGCTTTATTGCTTGAACATATTTTAGTACATTGGTTCCTAAATATATTTTTATTTTCTAGCTGAAAATTCATTGCGGCATTTTATGGTTATATGTAATGATTGCAGTTATTATAAAATACTAAAATGTCATGAACATTCATCATCACTTGGAATACCCTAAAGCGGCAGGCAAAATAAAATAGACGAAAGCGACTGTTAGTTAGTTAGACTTTTAGTTAGCCTTACGCCTCCACAATACACCGTGACGAGCGAATAGATTCGCTTTGTTCAAGTAGCAACAACACGTAAAATCGTATATACATTCCTTCTAAAGGAAGCAATAAACACAAAAAGATAGTTCACGCGCACGTAAGTACGAATGTACATCATTTTTTAAAAAAGAAACGTCACTTTAGAAAATAACTGCAGGGAAATGAATACATATATTTTTTCTAAAAAAGAAGCATTTTTTTCAAACGACAAGCGTTAGTAGATACAAGAAGCATTTTTTTAGGAAGCATTTTTTCTGTTTTTTCCTACTCGCTACTACTTCTTTCTTTCCTAAAACTTTCTATGCAGTGGACAAGGGAACTGTGAACTGTTTGGTACGGTTTACATGCATATAATTAGGAAGCTATTGTACAAGCTTTCCTATTGTCGCATCTTCACGATCTTATCATGTGACCAGTTGTCCGGTCCTAAGGTTCAACACACACAGGTCAAGTACCTACATGGAAATTTTATGTAGGCACGACACAGAAATATACCTAAAGTAGAATTAGGGACTATTTTACCTTACATACATACAAATAGCAACAGAATCTTTTCACATACAACTACAAAGGAATAAGCAAACTCAGGAATCATTAAAAAAATAACTGTCGAGTATTGCAGAGTAGTTAGGTACCACATGTACCACAGCACCAACTGTAACGTAGGCATACCGTAGTGACCCAAGGTGAACCAGTGGTCTCAGGTTCACACCCACTTGCAATCAATGCACAGGGGAGACTCAACTCAAGAACAACCTGGAAGGAGTCAAAGTCAACAGCGACCATTGCGCAGTGGCAAGATAAGAACTACAAACCCACCACCACGAAAGCAGAGAACCGCATCAACGAAAAGCGACTCAAGCTCAACTTCGGAGAAACCAACACTCCTTATAGAAAACACAAAGGCATGCGAGCCATCTCATTCACCAACGGGGGAAACTGAGAAAACCGCCGAGGAATATTATTCCGAGATCAGCGACCAGTCATTCATATCTATAAGTAGCCCTCCGAATAACGCTTCAAATTCACCAAGCGACAAAATGGATAAAGACGAGGTGGAAGTATACGTAACTGAACAATTAGAAGCCATGCGCAACAAAATGGACGAAGACCGACTGATGTTCATAAAAACCATTGAGACACTACAGAAGACTAACGAACTCTTGCAACAGCAACTTGCGAAGACATCCCCCAGCAAAGCCATCCCCGTCGCTATCGAGAACGCAACTCTCAGAACGACTAATTCCCAACTCGACAAGCCAACTTACAAACCTGGCACGTCGTCAGACGCATACATACAAATCTGTGAAAGCTATATGAAGAACAACAGGATTAAGGAGGAGAATTTCAAAAACGCAATGAAAAACATCCTCCCAGAAAACTTTCAATCCTGGTACTACTACATCACGAAATGCAACACATGGGACGACTTCAAAACATATTTTAAGTGACGACACGGCGGTTTCGAAGAAATCAACCGACTCCAAACTGAAATCCAGAACAGGAAACAACGGTTAAACGAACCAACAGAGGATTTTATCTACGAATTTTGTGAACAATCGAAGCAATGCTACCCCGACGACAAGAACGAAGAGCATGTCAAACGAGTTAAGTCGGCATTATGGCCGAAAATCAAAACGGCCATAGGATACAAGGAATTCCTGAATATCCCAGACTTAGTGGATGCATGCAGTGCAGTCACCAGCTCACTAGAAGGCGAAGATCGGGTTGCTAAGAACTTTCCCTACACCGTACCCCCAATGCGCGCAGGGGACCTGAAGGACGCAGTCCATAGCAATCCGAAGAACGAGCGAGGTCATCGGCAAAGAGAAACCGAAAGAAGTCGGGCAAGCGGAAACAGCGAAGATTGTTCTGGAGATGACACCGAAAGCTCTCACGAAGGATCAACTTACCGAAACAGAGGATCCCGTGGGAATAGAAGCAATCCATGGCGCGTCGGCCAACGTAGATCATTTGACCATCGCGAAAGTCAATCGAATCGTGACGGGCACAAGAGCAAACCTCAGTCGCCACTACAACAACCCCAAAGTACCAGTAAACATCATTATGTGCCGAAATCCGGCACCAACCCGAAGACAAAGGTCGAAAAATGTATGAAATGCCTAGGCTACGGTCACCAGAGCTCGCAATGCCCGAGCAAAACGGGTTTGTCAATGGCTCTAGTCGACGGTAAAGGGAATATCATCGAGCGATTTAGGCAATCGAATCCGGACGATTCGCAATCCTCGGATGATTTAAACTAGAAGGGGAGAGGACACGTACCCCACCGTCCTTACTCCCAGTGATGACTATTTTGGGGAGAGGAGTACTTTTCATGAAGCTCCAAACGAAACAAACGACAGCTGAAGTGCTAATCGACATAAAAACAACTTACTCATCAGTAAGAAATAAGTGGATGGAGTCGCACAGAATACCATACCGGGAAACAACAAAACACAAACTATGTGCCAAGTCGGACATAATTCTGAGAGGGAAAACACAAATAACCATCAATTCAAACTGTAGAACAACTACGTACATCAAGAACAGGAAGGAAAGAAACCCAAAAATCATGAGGTGGGCAACTTGGAACGCGAACGCGAAGACGATTGCCGGCAAAAATAATGTAGGAGCAGACGCACACTCAAGGGGTTACCCCAGCTCGCCACCAGAGGATGATAAATGGTTTCATTACAACAGTGACGATACGTCTTTCCCAGTAGTAACGTTATCTGAGAACTTCACCTCGAAAGAAGAACTCAGTAAAAAACAATCAATCTATCAAAATAGCCAAGAAGTCAAAACAGAAATTCTAACCTCGGGTACCCAAGATAGCGGAGGATATAGAATCGTTGACGACAGTTTGAAGAACCCAATCTTGTATGATATCATGACTCTCGACGAAACTGACTTAGAGGAGCCGGAATCCGAAGAAATTGGAACTCTGACCTTTTCAGCAATGCTGCTTAAGAAGGTTCCAAGCGAAGACAAGACAGACGGAATAAGTGCTGTAGTTCGCAAAGCTTCGAGTAAAGCATTGGGTTTACTCAAGCAAAAGACGCCTGGCCAGTCGTCGCGGCCTGTAAAGCCGTTAAAAATAAATCAGGATCTCCTACGGCAAAAGAGAGGAAACAGTCAGTGAAGCCGAAATCCACACGAAGAATTAAAGTGAAATCGACGACAGACCCATCGAGGGAACAAGGAAACTACTCCGTTCCAATGATTCCAAGAATTTTGAAAGAGAAAATCTTGAAGATGTTCCACGACTAGCCAACGAGTGGACATCTCGCTACCCTAACTACACTCAGGAAAATTAATCAACCAATAAATCTCTTCAGATCGAGAAGAGGCAGGCAGAACGACCATCTTTTCGCGATGAGGAAATTCACCAGCGAGAAGGTAATAGCGATTTTGGAGAGATACCTGACCAAAATCACAGAGGAGTTCAGTTGCCCGGTCCCCGCTCCAACGCGACACACGGCCTCGCAGCCGAGTCCGTTACAAGACCATAAAATCCAAGCTACCGAAATCGGAATTGCTCTCCAGAATTCGAGTTAATAAGCCAAATTAACTTAACTCCTATAAACTTTCACAGACTCTGGGAGCCTACTTGTTCAGGCACCACACAAAAAAATTATAGTCCAATAATCTTTACCCGTGGAACCAATTGATCTGATCGGTTCCTGACTCACAAAAAACTTAACTTCCACAAATTCGGAAGCCGACATACATTGACAGCAGTCAATAACTCTGTTAAAACTAATACCTTCTCGAAATGGAAACCACCTGTTCAGGTTTCCACTCCATCAGTTACGGAACCATCTGTACCGGCTTCGCAAAACACTGAGTCTGCTGTCCAGACTCAGCAACAAAACAAAACTGAGTCTGTTGTCCAGACTCAGCAACAAAACAAAACTGAGTCTGTTGTCCAGACTCAGCAACAAAACAAAACTGAGTCTGTTGTCCAGACTCAGCAACAAAACAAAACTGAGTCTGTTGTCCAGACTCAGCAACAAAACAAAACTGAGTCTGTTTTCCAGACTCAGCAACAAAACAAAACTGAGTCTGTTGTCCAGACTCAGCAACAAAACAAAACTGAGTCGGTTGTCCAGACTCAGCAACAAAACAAAACTGAGTCTGTTGTCCAGACTCAGCAACAAAACAAAACTGAGTCTGTTGTCCAGACTCAGCAACAAAACAAAACTGAGTCTGTTGTCCAGACTCAGCAACAAAACAAAACTGAGTCTGTTGTCCAGACTCAACAACAAAAAATCAAGAGATTCGGACATTGATTGAAATAAGTCAATACGCCCATGCTACACCTCATGCCTAGGAACGTACGCGACAATATACATGATGTCCAATGTTTCAACAAGAAAGCAGAGGTAACAGCAAGAAGTGAAATTAGCAATAAGGGCCGTTACCGCCTAACTTAACTGATGAGGGACCAGCTACAACACCTACACCAACATCCAAGAGGGAAAGATTAGTCACGGCAGGGCTTAACCCCCGGTCATGTAGCATCCAGACCACGACCATCATCATCACGTCAATGCGCGCATGCATCCAGCAATGCACAACAGTAGCAGTAGTAGTAGTAGAAGAAGAAAAGAATGTTTGTTTTTAGTTGACAGTCAGAACTGTCATTTTGTTATATATTTTAAGCATTCAATTTTATGTGTAAAATGCAAATGAACTGATAATCTCTCTTTTCAGCTTAAGCAGCAGAGCAACAGTAAAGGTAAAACGGTAATGCGCACAAAGTGCACGTAAAAAACTAAACATTATATTTCTGTTTTGGAAGGTCATTCCAATGGTAGAGCTTGGTGTGTAGACAGCTCTGAAGCTGATATTAGATAAAATAAAAAAGTATATCTCTTGTTGCTGCTAATCTTGTGCGTACCATCGTTTCATCTTCATTTTCACTGGCTTGTAGTTTCTTTGATTCGCACAATTTCACATACGCACAAAGTTATAATTTTCGCCTGCGCGTTTCGCGAATAGTCCAGCGTAGTCCCAAGCGCACCGTAAGTGACAGGAAGGATGTTGTGAGCCGACCTAGCCAACGCCCCTCGGCACAGTGTTGCATACTGGTGTGAGACTGTCTGAACGGTTCCACCCATAGGCCGACGCAGATCCAATTTCCGTGGCTTGGACGGGCATAAGCATTACACCTAATCATCCCAATAACTATACTATGAAGTAGTCATGTTTTACACAAATGTTTAAGATTAGAGACTTCGGAAAGCACTTTAGATTTTTTGAAAGTTACAACGGTTTATGTGTTGTTTTCCCAAATGAATCAACGAAAAATTATCAAATTTAAGTATATATACATTATAATTTAAGTATATCAAATTGATGTTCACCTGGAATCATATCCGCCTGGGAATTACTCTCTCGCCAACCGGATGATACAAATAGCCATGTTAGTCATCAATCCCAATTGAGCCAGATTTTACGTTTTAAAATGACAGATACTTCTCCTGTAAAAACATTTAAACTAATTACAACCCGATGACATCAATTGATTATCGATGACTCAAAACTTTTAGTGAAGTAACTTCAAACACGTTTTAGTACTACATGAGAACTGAAGTGAATATTCTAGTAGTGTCTCATATTTAAAGCTACTGATAGACATGATATGGATAAAATAATTACCTATCGGATATCCCTCGTATATGCCGTGAACGCATTAAGTCGTGATGAGAATATAAGTAGATAAGATGCAGAAACATCTTACTTGAAAAAAAAACTTCTTATGTCGTACTTTTGCATGGAACGGCAGTGATATTTAGTTTTGAATATCTGGTATTTGTTTGACATATTCAATTCTAAAAATTAATGTCAGAATGGTTGGAGTTAATTCCATTTAAATACGAGCTGAGATTTCATTGAAAATTTGAGTCAATACTTCTATATGATTAGACAGCACTTTTCGTCACAATGTGCTGAACACAAGACATTTCCAAAATTGTAGTAAAATTTGGTAGCATTGCTATTGGACTGTGAGATTAACAAGGGTGAAAAAAGAAAATTTAAGATAGCCAAATACATGTCGGGCTGATTATAATGTTCCACTAACATATTTTTACATGTAATTTGCTATGTTTTACTTAACTTATATGCATGATTGTGACCATGTGTGACGCACCGATACAAAATTCCAATACACATTATCATTAGACACATAAAGCATTACATTTAAACTTAAGTCTACGTTAAGCTATTATTGGACACGGCAAAGTCGTGTCTGCCCATGAACCTTATAACCCTTCTTGATTAGGTGCATTTTTAAGATTGAACTTCTGCTCCCCCAGAATTTGCACCGTTGTAGGGTCTATGGGTTGGATTTCAGTTGGGTTAAGGGATTTGGATGGATTTTAGTTAGGTTAAGAGATTTTGACTGGATTTTAGAAACTTTGATTGGATTTTAGGGATTTCAGTTGGATTAATGCATTTTACTTGGAGTTTGGGATCTTACTTTGATTTTACTAGGATTTTGGGATTTTAAGTTGGGTTAAAGGATTTTACTTGGATTCTGATGGATTTGAGTTGGATTAAGGGATTTTGAGTGGATTTTAGAAACTTTGATTGGATTTTAGGGATTTGAGTTGGGTTAAGGGATTTTACTTGGATTTTGATGGATTTGAGTTGGGTTAAGGGATTTTGATGGATTTCAGTTGGGTTAAAACCGAAAAACGGCGATATCTCGAATACGGCTGGGTTTAGAGACACGGGGTTACGGGCGTTGGAAAGAGGACTAAAAATTGAGTTGTCCGAGGCCGCCCCTCTGGACTCCCCCGCGGGTTGGCAAGGATACAGAGGGTGGGCATTTTGAAAAACGGGGTTGGATTTTTGTACTAGGGAAGATTGGAATTGCATTTTGATCAACCTACCTCAACCGAAGCTGACTAGTTGGATGATAAACTTGATGGTGGGTGCTTGATATTGAAGTTTACAGGTTAGGTTGTGGAAAATAGGTTGGGTTAATGATTTTTAGTTGGGTTAAGGGATTTTACTTGGCTTTTGATGGATTTGAGTTGGGTTAAGGGATTTTACTTGGCTTTTGATGGATTTGAGTTGGGTTAAGGGATTTTACTTTGATTTTACTAGGATTTTGGGATTTTAAGTTGGGTTAAGGGATTTTACTTGGATTCTGATGGATTTGAGTTGGGTTAAGGGATTTTGAGTGGATTTTAGAAACTTTGATTGGATTTTAGGGATTTGAGTTGGGTTAAGGGATTTTGAGTGGATTTTAGAAACTTTGATTGGATTTTAGGGATTTGAGTTGGGTTAAGGGATTTTGAGTGGATTTTAGAAACTTTGATTGGATTTTAGGGATTTGAGTTGGGTTAAGGGATTTTGAGTGGATTTTAGAAACTTTGATTGGATTTTAGGGATTTGAGTTGGGTTAAGGGATTTTGAGTGGATTTTAGAAACTTTGATTGGATTTTAGGGATTTGAGTTGGGTTAAGGGATTTTACTTGGATTTTGATGGATTTGAGTTGGGTTAAGGGATTTTGATGGATTTCAGTTGGGTTAAAACCGAAAAACGGCGATATCTCGAATACGGCTGGGTTTAGAGACACGGGGTTACGTGCGTTGGAAAGAGGACTAAAAATTGAGTTGTCCGAGGCCGCCCCTCTGGACTCCCCCGCGGGTTGGCAAGGATACAGAGGGTGGGCATTTTGAAAAACGGGGTTGGATTTTTGTACTAGGGAAGATTGGAATTGCATTTTGATCAACCTACCTCAACCGAAGCTGACTAGTTGGATGATAAACTTGATGGTGGGTGCTTGATATTGAAGTTTACAGGTTAGGTTGTGGAAAATAGGTTGGGTTAATGATTTTTAGTTGGGTTAAGGGATTTTACTTGGCTTTTGATGGATTTGAGTTGGGTTAAGGGATTTTACTTGGCTTTTGATGGATTTGAGTTGGGTTAAGGGATTTTACTTTGATTTTACTAGGATTTTGGGATTTTAAGTTGGGTTAAGGGATTTTACTTGGATTCTGATGGATTTGAGTTGGGTTAAGGGATTTTGAGTGGATTTTAGAAACTTTGATTGGATTTTAGGGATTTGAGTTGGGTTAAGGGATTTTGAGTGGATTTTAGAAACTTTGATTGGATTTTAGGGATTTGAGTTGGGTTAAGGGATTTTGAGTGGATTTTAGAAACTTTGATTGGATTTTAGGGATTTGAGTTGGGTTAAGGGATTTTGAGTGGATTTTAGAAACTTTGATTGGATTTTAGGGATTTGAGTTGGGTTAAGGGATTTTGAGTGGATTTTAGAAACTTTGATTGGATTTTAGGGATTTGAGTTGGGTTAAGGGATTTTACTTGGATTTTGATGGATTTGAGTTGGGTTAAGGGATTTTGATGGATTTCAGTTGGGTTAAAACCGAAAAACGGCGATATCTCGAATACGGCTGGGTTTAGAGACACGGGGTTACGTGCGTTGGAAAGAGGACTAAAAATTGAGTTGTCCGAGGCCGCCCCTCTGGACTCCCCCGCGGGTTGGCAAGGATACAGAGGGTGGGCATTTTGAAAAACGGGGTTGGATTTTTGTACTAGGGAAGATTGGAATTGCATTTTGATCAACCTACCTCAACCGAAGCTGACTAGTTGGATGATAAACTTGATGGTGGGTGCTTGATATTGAAGTTTACAGGTTAGGTTGTGGAAAATAGGTTGGGTTAATGATTTTTAGTTGGGTTAAGGGATTTTACTTGGCTTTTGATGGATTTGAGTTGGGTTAAGGGATTTTACTTGGCTTTTGATGGATTTGAGTTGGGTTAAGGGATTTTACTTTGATTTTACTAGGATTTTGGGATTTTAAGTTGGGTTAAGGGATTTTACTTGGATTCTGATGGATTTGAGTTGGGTTAAGGGATTTTGAGTGGATTTTAGAAACTTTGATTGGATTTTAGGGATTTGAGTTGGGTTAAGGGATTTTGAGTGGATTTTAGAAACTTTGATTGGATTTTAGGGATTTGAGTTGGGTTAAGGGATTTTGAGTGGATTTTAGAAACTTTGATTGGATTTTAGGGATTTGAGTTGGGTTAAGGGATTTTGAGTGGATTTTAGAAACTTTGATTGGATTTTAGGGATTTGAGTTGGGTTAAGGGATTTTGAGTGGATTTTAGAAACTTTGATTGGATTTTAGGGATTTGAGTTGGGTTAAGGGATTTTACTTGGATTTTGATGGATTTGAGTTGGGTTAAGGGATTTTGATGGATTTCAGTTGGGTTAAAACCGAAAAACGGCGATATCTCGAATACGGCTGGGTTTAGAGACACGGGGTTACGTGCGTTGGAAAGAGGACTAAAAATTGAGTTGTCCGAGGCCGCCCCTCTGGACTCCCCCGCGGGTTGGCAAGGATACAGAGGGTGGGCATTTTGAAAAACGGGGTTGGATTTTTGTACTAGGGAAGATTGGAATTGCATTTTGATCAACCTACCTCAACCGAAGCTGACTAGTTGGATGATAAACTTGATGGTGGGTGCTTGATATTGAAGTTTACAGGTTAGGTTGTGGAAAATAGGTTGGGTTAATGATTTTTAGTTGGGTTAAGGGATTTTACTTGGCTTTTGATGGATTTGAGTTGGGTTAAGGGATTTTGATGGATTTCAGTTGGGTTAAAACCGAAAAACGGCGATATCTCGAATACGGCTGGGTTTAGAGACACGGGGTTACGTGCGTTGGAAAGAGGACTAAAAATTGAGTTGTCCGAGGCCGCCCCTCTGGACTCCCCCGCGGGTTGGCAAGGATACAGAGGGTGGGCATTTTGAAAAACGGGGTTGGATTTTTGTACTAGGGAAGATTGGAATTGCATTTTGATCAACCTACCTCAACCGAAGCTGACTAGTTGGATGATAAACTTGATGGTGGGTGCTTGATATTGAAGTTTACAGGTTAGGTTGTGGAAAATAGGTTGGGTTAATGATTTTTAGTTGGGTTAAGGGATTTTACTTGGCTTTTGATGGATTTGAGTTGGGTTAAGGGATTTTACTTGGCTTTTGATGGATTTGAGTTGGGTTAAGGGATTTTACTTTGATTTTACTAGGATTTTGGGATTTTAAGTTGGGTTAAGGGATTTTACTTGGATTCTGATGGATTTGAGTTGGGTTAAGGGATTTTGAGTGGATTTTAGAAACTTTGATTGGATTTTAGGGATTTGAGTTGGGTTAAGGGATTTTGAGTGGATTTTAGAAACTTTGATTGGATTTTAGGGATTTGAGTTGGGTTAAGGGATTTTGAGTGGATTTTAGAAACTTTGATTGGATTTTAGGGATTTGAGTTGGGTTAAGGGATTTTGAGTGGATTTTAGAAACTTTGATTGGATTTTAGGGATTTGAGTTGGGTTAAGGGATTTTGAGTGGATTTTAGAAACTTTGATTGGATTTTAGGGATTTGAGTTGGGTTAAGGGATTTTACTTGGATTTTGATGGATTTGAGTTGGGTTAAGGGATTTTGATGGATTTCAGTTGGGTTAAAACCGAAAAACGGCGATATCTCGAATACGGCTGGGTTTAGAGACACGGGGTTACGTGCGTTGGAAAGAGGACTAAAAATTGAGTTGTCAGAGGCCGCCCCTCTGGACTCCCCCGCGGGTTGGCAAGGATACAGAGGGTGGGCAGTTTGAAAAATGGGGTTGGATTTTTGTACTAGGGAAGATTGGAATTGAATTTTGACCAACCTTACTCAACCGAACCTGACTAGTTGGATGATAAACTTGATGGTGGGTGCTTGATATTGAAGTTTACAGGTTAGGTTGTGGAAAATAGGTTGGGTTAATGATTTTTAGTTGGGTTAAGGGATTTTACTTGGATTTTGATGGATTTCAGTTGGGTTAAGGGCATTTACTTGGATTTTGGGATCTTACTTTGATTTTACTAGGATTTTGGGATTTTAAGTTGGGTTAAGGGATTTTACTTGGATTTTCGGGATTTCAGTTGGGTTAAGGGATTTTAATTGGATTTTAGGGATTTCAGTTGGGTTAAGGGATTTTGACTGGATTTTAGAAACTTTGACTGGATTTTAGGGATTTCAGTTGGGTTAAGGGATTTTGAGTGGATTTTAGAAACTTTGATTGGATTTTAGGGATTTGAGTTGGGTTAAGGGATTTTGAGTGGATTTTAGAAACTTTGATTGGATTTTAGGGATTTGAGTTGGGTTAAGGGATTTTGAGTGGATTTTAGAAACTTTGATTGGATTTTAGGGATTTCAGTTGGGTTAAGGGATTTTGATGGATTTCAGTTGGGTTTAAACCGAAAAACGGCGATATCTCGAATACGGCTGGGTTTAGAGACACGGGGTTACGTGCGTTGGAAAGAGGACTAAAAATTGAGTTGTCAGAGGCCGCCCCTCTGGACTCCCCCGCGGGTTGGCAAGGATACAGAGGGTGGGCAGTTTGAAAAATGGGGTTGGATTTTTGTACTAGGGAAGATTGGAATTGAATTTTGACCAACCTTACTCAACCGAACCTGACTAGTTGGATGATAAACTTGATGGTGGGTGCTTGATATTGAAGTTTACAGGTTAGGTTGTGGAAAATAGGTTGGGTTAATGATTTTTAGTTGGGTTAAGGGATTTTACTTGGCTTTTGATGGATTTGAGTTGGGTTAAGGGATTTTACTTGGCTTTTGATGGATTTGAGTTGGGTTAAGGGATTTTACTTTGATTTTACTAGGATTTTGGGATTTTAAGTTGGGTTAAGGGATTTTACTTGGATTCTGATGGATTTGAGTTGGGTTAAGGGATTTTGAGTGGATTTTAGAAACTTTGATTGGATTTTAGGGATTTGAGTTGGGTTAAGGGATTTTGAGTGGATTTTAGAAACTTTGATTGGATTTTAGGGATTTGAGTTGGGTTAAGGGATTTTGAGTGGATTTTAGAAACTTTGATTGGATTTTAGGGATTTGAGTTGGGTTAAGGGATTTTGAGTGGATTTTAGAAACTTTGATTGGATTTTAGGGATTTGAGTTGGGTTAAGGGATTTTGAGTGGATTTTAGAAACTTTGATTGGATTTTAGGGATTTGAGTTGGGTTAAGGGATTTTACTTGGATTTTGATGGATTTGAGTTGGGTTAAGGGATTTTGATGGATTTCAGTTGGGTTAAAACCGAAAAACGGCGATATCTCGAATACGGCTGGGTTTAGAGACACGGGGTTACGTGCGTTGGAAAGAGGACTAAAAATTGAGTTGTCCGAGGCCGCCCCTCTGGACTCCCCCGCGGGTTGGCAAGGATACAGAGGGTGGGCATTTTGAAAAACGGGGTTGGATTTTTGTACTAGGGAAGATTGGAATTGCATTTTGATCAACCTACCTCAACCGAAGCTGACTAGTTGGATGATAAACTTGATGGTGGGTGCTTGATATTGAAGTTTACAGGTTAGGTTGTGGAAAATAGGTTGGGTTAATGATTTTTAGTTGGGTTAAGGGATTTTACTTGGCTTTTGATGGATTTGAGTTGGGTTAAGGGATTTTACTTGGCTTTTGATGGATTTGAGTTGGGTTAAGGGATTTTACTTTGATTTTACTAGGATTTTGGGATTTTAAGTTGGGTTAAGGGATTTTACTTGGATTCTGATGGATTTGAGTTGGGTTAAGGGATTTTGAGTGGATTTTAGAAACTTTGATTGGATTTTAGGGATTTGAGTTGGGTTAAGGGATTTTGAGTGGATTTTAGAAACTTTGATTGGATTTTAGGGATTTGAGTTGGGTTAAGGGATTTTGAGTGGATTTTAGAAACTTTGATTGGATTTTAGGGATTTGAGTTGGGTTAAGGGATTTTGAGTGGATTTTAGAAACTTTGATTGGATTTTAGGGATTTGAGTTGGGTTAAGGGATTTTGAGTGGATTTTAGAAACTTTGATTGGATTTTAGGGATTTGAGTTGGGTTAAGGGATTTTACTTGGATTTTGATGGATTTGAGTTGGGTTAAGGGATTTTGATGGATTTCAGTTGGGTTAAAACCGAAAAACGGCGATATCTCGAATACGGCTGGGTTTAGAGACACGGGGTTACGTGCGTTGGAAAGAGGACTAAAAATTGAGTTGTCCGAGGCCGCCCCTCTGGACTCCCCCGCGGGTTGGCAAGGATACAGAGGGTGGGCATTTTGAAAAACGGGGTTGGATTTTTGTACTAGGGAAGATTGGAATTGCATTTTGATCAACCTACCTCAACCGAAGCTGACTAGTTGGATGATAAACTTGATGGTGGGTGCTTGATATTGAAGTTTACAGGTTAGGTTGTGGAAAATAGGTTGGGTTAATGATTTTTAGTTGGGTTAAGGGATTTTACTTGGCTTTTGATGGATTTGAGTTGGGTTAAGGGATTTTACTTGGCTTTTGATGGATTTGAGTTGGGTTAAGGGATTTTACTTTGATTTTACTAGGATTTTGGGATTTTAAGTTGGGTTAAGGGATTTTACTTGGATTCTGATGGATTTGAGTTGGGTTAAGGGATTTTGAGTGGATTTTAGAAACTTTGATTGGATTTTAGGGATTTGAGTTGGGTTAAGGGATTTTGAGTGGATTTTAGAAACTTTGATTGGATTTTAGGGATTTGAGTTGGGTTAAGGGATTTTGAGTGGATTTTAGAAACTTTGATTGGATTTTAGGGATTTGAGTTGGGTTAAGGGATTTTGAGTGGATTTTAGAAACTTTGATTGGATTTTAGGGATTTGAGTTGGGTTAAGGGATTTTGAGTGGATTTTAGAAACTTTGATTGGATTTTAGGGATTTGAGTTGGGTTAAGGGATTTTACTTGGATTTTGATGGATTTGAGTTGGGTTAAGGGATTTTGATGGATTTCAGTTGGGTTAAAACCGAAAAACGGCGATATCTCGAATACGGCTGGGTTTAGAGACACGGGGTTACGTGCGTTGGAAAGAGGACTAAAAATTGAGTTGTCCGAGGCCGCCCCTCTGGACTCCCCCGCGGGTTGGCAAGGATACAGAGGGTGGGCATTTTGAAAAACGGGGTTGGATTTTTGTACTAGGGAAGATTGGAATTGCATTTTGATCAACCTACCTCAACCGAAGCTGACTAGTTGGATGATAAACTTGATGGTGGGTGCTTGATATTGAAGTTTACAGGTTAGGTTGTGGAAAATAGGTTGGGTTAATGATTTTTAGTTGGGTTAAGGGATTTTACTTGGCTTTTGATGGATTTGAGTTGGGTTAAGGGATTTTACTTGGCTTTTGATGGATTTGAGTTGGGTTAAGGGATTTTACTTTGATTTTACTAGGATTTTGGGATTTTAAGTTGGGTTAAGGGATTTTACTTGGATTCTGATGGATTTGAGTTGGGTTAAGGGATTTTGAGTGGATTTTAGAAACTTTGATTGGATTTTAGGGATTTGAGTTGGGTTAAGGGATTTTGAGTGGATTTTAGAAACTTTGATTGGATTTTAGGGATTTGAGTTGGGTTAAGGGATTTTGAGTGGATTTTAGAAACTTTGATTGGATTTTAGGGATTTGAGTTGGGTTAAGGGATTTTGAGTGGATTTTAGAAACTTTGATTGGATTTTAGGGATTTGAGTTGGGTTAAGGGATTTTGAGTGGATTTTAGAAACTTTGATTGGATTTTAGGGATTTGAGTTGGGTTAAGGGATTTTACTTGGATTTTGATGGATTTGAGTTGGGTTAAGGGATTTTGATGGATTTCAGTTGGGTTAAAACCGAAAAACGGCGATATCTCGAATACGGCTGGGTTTAGAGACACGGGGTTACGTGCGTTGGAAAGAGGACTAAAAATTGAGTTGTCCGAGGCCGCCCCTCTGGACTCCCCCGCGGGTTGGCAAGGATACAGAGGGTGGGCATTTTGAAAAACGGGGTTGGATTTTTGTACTAGGGAAGATTGGAATTGCATTTTGATCAACCTACCTCAACCGAAGCTGACTAGTTGGATGATAAACTTGATGGTGGGTGCTTGATATTGAAGTTTACAGGTTAGGTTGTGGAAAATAGGTTGGGTTAATGATTTTTAGTTGGGTTAAGGGATTTTACTTGGCTTTTGATGGATTTGAGTTGGGTTAAGGGATTTTACTTGGCTTTTGATGGATTTGAGTTGGGTTAAGGGATTTTACTTTGATTTTACTAGGATTTTGGGATTTTAAGTTGGGTTAAGGGATTTTACTTGGATTCTGATGGATTTGAGTTGGGTTAAGGGATTTTGAGTGGATTTTAGAAACTTTGATTGGATTTTAGGGATTTGAGTTGGGTTAAGGGATTTTGAGTGGATTTTAGAAACTTTGATTGGATTTTAGGGATTTGAGTTGGGTTAAGGGATTTTACTTGGATTTTGATGGATTTGAGTTGGGTTAAGGGATTTTGATGGATTTCAGTTGGGTTAAAACCGAAAAACGGCGATATCTCGAATACGGCTGGGTTTAGAGACACGGGGTTACGTGCGTTGGAAAGAGGACTAAAAATTGAGTTGTCCGAGGCCGCCCCTCTGGACTCCCCCGCGGGTTGGCAAGGATACAGAGGGTGGGCATTTTGAAAAACGGGGTTGGATTTTTGTACTAGGGAAGATTGGAATTGCATTTTGATCAACCTACCTCAACCGAAGCTGACTAGTTGGATGATAAACTTGATGGTGGGTGCTTGATATTGAAGTTTACAGGTTAGGTTGTGGAAAATAGGTTGGGTTAATGATTTTTAGTTGGGTTAAGGGATTTTACTTGGCTTTTGATGGATTTGAGTTGGGTTAAGGGATTTTACTTGGCTTTTGATGGATTTGAGTTGGGTTAAGGGATTTTACTTTGATTTTACTAGGATTTTGGGATTTTAAGTTGGGTTAAGGGATTTTACTTGGATTCTGATGGATTTGAGTTGGGTTAAGGGATTTTGAGTGGATTTTAGAAACTTTGATTGGATTTTAGGGATTTGAGTTGGGTTAAGGGATTTTGAGTGGATTTTAGAAACTTTGATTGGATTTTAGGGATTTGAGTTGGGTTAAGGGATTTTGAGTGGATTTTAGAAACTTTGATTGGATTTTAGGGATTTGAGTTGGGTTAAGGGATTTTGAGTGGATTTTAGAAACTTTGATTGGATTTTAGGGATTTGAGTTGGGTTAAGGGATTTTGAGTGGATTTTAGAAACTTTGATTGGATTTTAGGGATTTGAGTTGGGTTAAGGGATTTTACTTGGATTTTGATGGATTTGAGTTGGGTTAAGGGATTTTGATGGATTTCAGTTGGGTTAAAACCGAAAAACGGCGATATCTCGAATACGGCTGGGTTTAGAGACACGGGGTTACGTGCGTTGGAAAGAGGACTAAAAATTGAGTTGTCCGAGGCCGCCCCTCTGGACTCCCCCGCGGGTTGGCAAGGATACAGAGGGTGGGCATTTTGAAAAACGGGGTTGGATTTTTGTACTAGGGAAGATTGGAATTGCATTTTGATCAACCTACCTCAACCGAAGCTGACTAGTTGGATGATAAACTTGATGGTGGGTGCTTGATATTGAAGTTTACAGGTTAGGTTGTGGAAAATAGGTTGGGTTAATGATTTTTAGTTGGGTTAAGGGATTTTACTTGGCTTTTGATGGATTTGAGTTGGGTTAAGGGATTTTACTTGGCTTTTGATGGATTTGAGTTGGGTTAAGGGATTTTACTTTGATTTTACTAGGATTTTGGGATTTTAAGTTGGGTTAAGGGATTTTACTTGGATTCTGATGGATTTGAGTTGGGTTAAGGGATTTTGAGTGGATTTTAGAAACTTTGATTGGATTTTAGGGATTTGAGTTGGGTTAAGGGATTTTGAGTGGATTTTAGAAACTTTGATTGGATTTTAGGGATTTGAGTTGGGTTAAGGGATTTTGAGTGGATTTTAGAAACTTTGATTGGATTTTAGGGATTTGAGTTGGGTTAAGGGATTTTGAGTGGATTTTAGAAACTTTGATTGGATTTTAGGGATTTGAGTTGGGTTAAGGGATTTTGAGTGGATTTTAGAAACTTTGATTGGATTTTAGGGATTTGAGTTGGGTTAAGGGATTTTACTTGGATTTTGATGGATTTGAGTTGGGTTAAGGGATTTTGATGGATTTCAGTTGGGTTAAAACCGAAAAACGGCGATATCTCGAATACGGCTGGGTTTAGAGACACGGGGTTACGTGCGTTGGAAAGAGGACTAAAAATTGAGTTGTCCGAGGCCGCCCCTCTGGACTCCCCCGCGGGTTGGCAAGGATACAGAGGGTGGGCATTTTGAAAAACGGGGTTGGATTTTTGTACTAGGGAAGATTGGAATTGCATTTTGATCAACCTACCTCAACCGAAGCTGACTAGTTGGATGATAAACTTGATGGTGGGTGCTTGATATTGAAGTTTACAGGTTAGGTTGTGGAAAATAGGTTGGGTTAATGATTTTTAGTTGGGTTAAGGGATTTTACTTGGCTTTTGATGGATTTGAGTTGGGTTAAGGGATTTTACTTGGCTTTTGATGGATTTGAGTTGGGTTAAGGGATTTTACTTTGATTTTACTAGGATTTTGGGATTTTAAGTTGGGTTAAGGGATTTTACTTGGATTCTGATGGATTTGAGTTGGGTTAAGGGATTTTGAGTGGATTTTAGAAACTTTGATTGGATTTTAGGGATTTGAGTTGGGTTAAGGGATTTTGAGTGGATTTTAGAAACTTTGATTGGATTTTAGGGATTTGAGTTGGGTTAAGGGATTTTGAGTGGATTTTAGAAACTTTGATTGGATTTTAGGGATTTGAGTTGGGTTAAGGGATTTTGAGTGGATTTTAGAAACTTTGATTGGATTTTAGGGATTTGAGTTGGGTTAAGGGATTTTGAGTGGATTTTAGAAACTTTGATTGGATTTTAGGGATTTGAGTTGGGTTAAGGGATTTTACTTGGATTTTGATGGATTTGAGTTGGGTTAAGGGATTTTGATGGATTTCAGTTGGGTTAAAACCGAAAAACGGCGATATCTCGAATACGGCTGGGTTTAGAGACACGGGGTTACGTGCGTTGGAAAGAGGACTAAAAATTGAGTTGTCCGAGGCCGCCCCTCTGGACTCCCCCGCGGGTTGGCAAGGATACAGAGGGTGGGCATTTTGAAAAACGGGGTTGGATTTTTGTACTAGGGAAGATTGGAATTGCATTTTGATCAACCTACCTCAACCGAAGCTGACTAGTTGGATGATAAACTTGATGGTGGGTGCTTGATATTGAAGTTTACAGGTTAGGTTGTGGAAAATAGGTTGGGTTAATGATTTTTAGTTGGGTTAAGGGATTTTACTTGGCTTTTGATGGATTTGAGTTGGGTTAAGGGATTTTACTTGGCTTTTGATGGATTTGAGTTGGGTTAAGGGATTTTACTTTGATTTTACTAGGATTTTGGGATTTTAAGTTGGGTTAAGGGATTTTACTTGGATTCTGATGGATTTGAGTTGGGTTAAGGGATTTTGAGTGGATTTTAGAAACTTTGATTGGATTTTAGGGATTTGAGTTGGGTTAAGGGATTTTGAGTGGATTTTAGAAACTTTGATTGGATTTTAGGGATTTGAGTTGGGTTAAGGGATTTTGAGTGGATTTTAGAAACTTTGATTGGATTTTAGGGATTTGAGTTGGGTTAAGGGATTTTGAGTGGATTTTAGAAACTTTGATTGGATTTTAGGGATTTGAGTTGGGTTAAGGGATTTTGAGTGGATTTTAGAAACTTTGATTGGATTTTAGGGATTTGAGTTGGGTTAAGGGATTTTACTTGGATTTTGATGGATTTGAGTTGGGTTAAGGGATTTTGATGGATTTCAGTTGGGTTAAAACCGAAAAACGGCGATATCTCGAATACGGCTGGGTTTAGAGACACGGGGTTACGTGCGTTGGAAAGAGGACTAAAAATTGAGTTGTCCGAGGCCGCCCCTCTGGACTCCCCCGCGGGTTGGCAAGGATACAGAGGGTGGGCATTTTGAAAAACGGGGTTGGATTTTTGTACTAGGGAAGATTGGAATTGCATTTTGATCAACCTACCTCAACCGAAGCTGACTAGTTGGATGATAAACTTGATGGTGGGTGCTTGATATTGAAGTTTACAGGTTAGGTTGTGGAAAATAGGTTGGGTTAATGATTTTTAGTTGGGTTAAGGGATTTTACTTGGCTTTTGATGGATTTGAGTTGGGTTAAGGGATTTTACTTGGCTTTTGATGGATTTGAGTTGGGTTAAGGGATTTTACTTTGATTTTACTAGGATTTTGGGATTTTAAG
This sequence comes from Sinella curviseta, assembly GCA_004115045.4. Lineage (NCBI taxonomy): Eukaryota > Metazoa > Arthropoda > Collembola > Entomobryomorpha > Entomobryidae > Sinella > Sinella curviseta. Next base: position 49,219,301 of record CM023202.3, on the reverse strand, counting down.
TTGGGTTAAGGGATTTTACTTGGATTCTGATGGATTTGAGTTGGGTTAAGGGATTTTGAGTGGATTTTAGAAACTTTGATTGGATTTTAGGGATTTGAGTTGGGTTAAGGGATTTTGAGTGGATTTTAGAAACTTTGATTGGATTTTAGGGATTTGAGTTGGGTTAAGGGATTTTGAGTGGATTTTAGAAACTTTGATTGGATTTTAGGGATTTGAGTTGGGTTAAGGGATTTTGAGTGGATTTTAGAAACTTTGATTGGATTTTAGGGATTTGAGTTGGGTTAAGGGATTTTGAGTGGATTTTAGAAACTTTGATTGGATTTTAGGGATTTGAGTTGGGTTAAGGGATTTTACTTGGATTTTGATGGATTTGAGTTGGGTTAAGGGATTTTGATGGATTTCAGTTGGGTTAAAACCGAAAAACGGCGATATCTCGAATACGGCTGGGTTTAGAGACACGGGGTTACGTGCGTTGGAAAGAGGACTAAAAATTGAGTTGTCCGAGGCCGCCCCTCTGGACTCCCCCGCGGGTTGGCAAGGATACAGAGGGTGGGCATTTTGAAAAACGGGGTTGGATTTTTGTACTAGGGAAGATTGGAATTGCATTTTGATCAACCTACCTCAACCGAAGCTGACTAGTTGGATGATAAACTTGATGGTGGGTGCTTGATATTGAAGTTTACAGGTTAGGTTGTGGAAAATAGGTTGGGTTAATGATTTTTAGTTGGGTTAAGGGATTTTACTTGGCTTTTGATGGATTTGAGTTGGGTTAAGGGATTTTACTTGGCTTTTGATGGATTTGAGTTGGGTTAAGGGATTTTACTTTGATTTTACTAGGATTTTGGGATTTTAAGTTGGGTTAAGGGATTTTACTTGGATTCTGATGGATTTGAGTTGGGTTAAGGGATTTTGAGTGGATTTTAGAAACTTTGATTGGATTTTAGGGATTTGAGTTGGGTTAAGGGATTTTGAGTGGATTTTAGAAACTTTGATTGGATTTTAGGGATTTGAGTTGGGTTAAGGGATTTTGAGTGGATTTTAGAAACTTTGATTGGATTTTAGGGATTTGAGTTGGGTTAAGGGATTTTGAGTGGATTTTAGAAACTTTGATTGGATTTTAGGGATTTGAGTTGGGTTAAGGGATTTTGAGTGGATTTTAGAAACTTTGATTGGATTTTAGGGATTTGAGTTGGGTTAAGGGATTTTACTTGGATTTTGATGGATTTGAGTTGGGTTAAGGGATTTTGATGGATTTCAGTTGGGTTAAAACCGAAAAACGGCGATATCTCGAATACGGCTGGGTTTAGAGACACGGGGTTACGTGCGTTGGAAAGAGGACTAAAAATTGAGTTGTCCGAGGCCGCCCCTCTGGACTCCCCCGCGGGTTGGCAAGGATACAGAGGGTGGGCATTTTGAAAAACGGGGTTGGATTTTTGTACTAGGGAAGATTGGAATTGCATTTTGATCAACCTACCTCAACCGAAGCTGACTAGTTGGATGATAAACTTGATGGTGGGTGCTTGATATTGAAGTTTACAGGTTAGGTTGTGGAAAATAGGTTGGGTTAATGATTTTTAGTTGGGTTAAGGGATTTTACTTGGCTTTTGATGGATTTGAGTTGGGTTAAGGGATTTTACTTGGCTTTTGATGGATTTGAGTTGGGTTAAGGGATTTTACTTTGATTTTACTAGGATTTTGGGATTTTAAGTTGGGTTAAGGGATTTTACTTGGATTCTGATGGATTTGAGTTGGGTTAAGGGATTTTGAGTGGATTTTAGAAACTTTGATTGGATTTTAGGGATTTGAGTTGGGTTAAGGGATTTTGAGTGGATTTTAGAAACTTTGATTGGATTTTAGGGATTTGAGTTGGGTTAAGGGATTTTGAGTGGATTTTAGAAACTTTGATTGGATTTTAGGGATTTGAGTTGGGTTAAGGGATTTTGAGTGGATTTTAGAAACTTTGATTGGATTTTAGGGATTTGAGTTGGGTTAAGGGATTTTGAGTGGATTTTAGAAACTTTGATTGGATTTTAGGGATTTGAGTTGGGTTAAGGGATTTTACTTGGATTTTGATGGATTTGAGTTGGGTTAAGGGATTTTGATGGATTTCAGTTGGGTTAAAACCGAAAAACGGCGATATCTCGAATACGGCTGGGTTTAGAGACACGGGGTTACGTGCGTTGGAAAGAGGACTAAAAATTGAGTTGTCCGAGGCCGCCCCTCTGGACTCCCCCGCGGGTTGGCAAGGATACAGAGGGTGGGCATTTTGAAAAACGGGGTTGGATTTTTGTACTAGGGAAGATTGGAATTGCATTTTGATCAACCTACCTCAACCGAAGCTGACTAGTTGGATGATAAACTTGATGGTGGGTGCTTGATATTGAAGTTTACAGGTTAGGTTGTGGAAAATAGGTTGGGTTAATGATTTTTAGTTGGGTTAAGGGATTTTACTTGGCTTTTGATGGATTTGAGTTGGGTTAAGGGATTTTACTTGGCTTTTGATGGATTTGAGTTGGGTTAAGGGATTTTACTTTGATTTTACTAGGATTTTGGGATTTTAAGTTGGGTTAAGGGATTTTACTTGGATTCTGATGGATTTGAGTTGGGTTAAGGGATTTTGAGTGGATTTTAGAAACTTTGATTGGATTTTAGGGATTTGAGTTGGGTTAAGGGATTTTGAGTGGATTTTAGAAACTTTGATTGGATTTTAGGGATTTGAGTTGGGTTAAGGGATTTTGAGTGGATTTTAGAAACTTTGATTGGATTTTAGGGATTTGAGTTGGGTTAAGGGATTTTGAGTGGATTTTAGAAACTTTGATTGGATTTTAGGGATTTGAGTTGGGTTAAGGGATTTTGAGTGGATTTTAGAAACTTTGATTGGATTTTAGGGATTTGAGTTGGGTTAAGGGATTTTACTTGGATTTTGATGGATTTGAGTTGGGTTAAGGGATTTTGATGGATTTCAGTTGGGTTAAAACCGAAAAACGGCGATATCTCGAATACGGCTGGGTTTAGAGACACGGGGTTACGTGCGTTGGAAAGAGGACTAAAAATTGAGTTGTCCGAGGCCGCCCCTCTGGACTCCCCCGCGGGTTGGCAAGGATACAGAGGGTGGGCATTTTGAAAAACGGGGTTGGATTTTTGTACTAGGGAAGATTGGAATTGCATTTTGATCAACCTACCTCAACCGAAGCTGACTAGTTGGATGATAAACTTGATGGTGGGTGCTTGATATTGAAGTTTACAGGTTAGGTTGTGGAAAATAGGTTGGGTTAATGATTTTTAGTTGGGTTAAGGGATTTTACTTGGCTTTTGATGGATTTGAGTTGGGTTAAGGGATTTTACTTGGCTTTTGATGGATTTGAGTTGGGTTAAGGGATTTTACTTTGATTTTACTAGGATTTTGGGATTTTAAGTTGGGTTAAGGGATTTTACTTGGATTCTGATGGATTTGAGTTGGGTTAAGGGATTTTGAGTGGATTTTAGAAACTTTGATTGGATTTTAGGGATTTGAGTTGGGTTAAGGGATTTTGAGTGGATTTTAGAAACTTTGATTGGATTTTAGGGATTTGAGTTGGGTTAAGGGATTTTGAGTGGATTTTAGAAACTTTGATTGGATTTTAGGGATTTGAGTTGGGTTAAGGGATTTTGAGTGGATTTTAGAAACTTTGATTGGATTTTAGGGATTTGAGTTGGGTTAAGGGATTTTGAGTGGATTTTAGAAACTTTGATTGGATTTTAGGGATTTGAGTTGGGTTAAGGGATTTTACTTGGATTTTGATGGATTTGAGTTGGGTTAAGGGATTTTGATGGATTTCAGTTGGGTTAAAACCGAAAAACGGCGATATCTCGAATACGGCTGGGTTTAGAGACACGGGGTTACGTGCGTTGGAAAGAGGACTAAAAATTGAGTTGTCCGAGGCCGCCCCTCTGGACTCCCCCGCGGGTTGGCAAGGATACAGAGGGTGGGCATTTTGAAAAACGGGGTTGGATTTTTGTACTAGGGAAGATTGGAATTGCATTTTGATCAACCTACCTCAACCGAAGCTGACTAGTTGGATGATAAACTTGATGGTGGGTGCTTGATATTGAAGTTTACAGGTTAGGTTGTGGAAAATAGGTTGGGTTAATGATTTTTAGTTGGGTTAAGGGATTTTACTTGGCTTTTGATGGATTTGAGTTGGGTTAAGGGATTTTACTTGGCTTTTGATGGATTTGAGTTGGGTTAAGGGATTTTACTTTGATTTTACTAGGATTTTGGGATTTTAAGTTGGGTTAAGGGATTTTACTTGGATTCTGATGGATTTGAGTTGGGTTAAGGGATTTTGAGTGGATTTTAGAAACTTTGATTGGATTTTAGGGATTTGAGTTGGGTTAAGGGATTTTGAGTGGATTTTAGAAACTTTGATTGGATTTTAGGGATTTGAGTTGGGTTAAGGGATTTTGAGTGGATTTTAGAAACTTTGATTGGATTTTAGGGATTTGAGTTGGGTTAAGGGATTTTGAGTGGATTTTAGAAACTTTGATTGGATTTTAGGGATTTGAGTTGGGTTAAGGGATTTTGAGTGGATTTTAGAAACTTTGATTGGATTTTAGGGATTTGAGTTGGGTTAAGGGATTTTACTTGGATTTTGATGGATTTGAGTTGGGTTAAGGGATTTTGATGGATTTCAGTTGGGTTAAAACCGAAAAACGGCGATATCTCGAATACGGCTGGGTTTAGAGACACGGGGTTACGTGCGTTGGAAAGAGGACTAAAAATTGAGTTGTCCGAGGCCGCCCCTCTGGACTCCCCCGCGGGTTGGCAAGGATACAGAGGGTGGGCATTTTGAAAAACGGGGTTGGATTTTTGTACTAGGGAAGATTGGAATTGCATTTTGATCAACCTACCTCAACCGAAGCTGACTAGTTGGATGATAAACTTGATGGTGGGTGCTTGATATTGAAGTTTACAGGTTAGGTTGTGGAAAATAGGTTGGGTTAATGATTTTTAGTTGGGTTAAGGGATTTTACTTGGCTTTTGATGGATTTGAGTTGGGTTAAGGGATTTTACTTGGCTTTTGATGGATTTGAGTTGGGTTAAGGGATTTTACTTTGATTTTACTAGGATTTTGGGATTTTAAGTTGGGTTAAGGGATTTTACTTGGATTCTGATGGATTTGAGTTGGGTTAAGGGATTTTGAGTGGATTTTAGAAACTTTGATTGGATTTTAGGGATTTGAGTTGGGTTAAGGGATTTTGAGTGGATTTTAGAAACTTTGATTGGATTTTAGGGATTTGAGTTGGGTTAAGGGATTTTGAGTGGATTTTAGAAACTTTGATTGGATTTTAGGGATTTGAGTTGGGTTAAGGGATTTTGAGTGGATTTTAGAAACTTTGATTGGATTTTAGGGATTTGAGTTGGGTTAAGGGATTTTGAGTGGATTTTAGAAACTTTGATTGGATTTTAGGGATTTGAGTTGGGTTAAGGGATTTTACTTGGATTTTGATGGATTTGAGTTGGGTTAAGGGATTTTGATGGATTTCAGTTGGGTTAAAACCGAAAAACGGCGATATCTCGAATACGGCTGGGTTTAGAGACACGGGGTTACGTGCGTTGGAAAGAGGACTAAAAATTGAGTTGTCCGAGGCCGCCCCTCTGGACTCCCCCGCGGGTTGGCAAGGATACAGAGGGTGGGCATTTTGAAAAACGGGGTTGGATTTTTGTACTAGGGAAGATTGGAATTGCATTTTGATCAACCTACCTCAACCGAAGCTGACTAGTTGGATGATAAACTTGATGGTGGGTGCTTGATATTGAAGTTTACAGGTTAGGTTGTGGAAAATAGGTTGGGTTAATGATTTTTAGTTGGGTTAAGGGATTTTACTTGGCTTTTGATGGATTTGAGTTGGGTTAAGGGATTTTACTTGGCTTTTGATGGATTTGAGTTGGGTTAAGGGATTTTACTTTGATTTTACTAGGATTTTGGGATTTTAAGTTGGGTTAAGGGATTTTACTTGGATTCTGATGGATTTGAGTTGGGTTAAGGGATTTTGAGTGGATTTTAGAAACTTTGATTGGATTTTAGGGATTTGAGTTGGGTTAAGGGATTTTGAGTGGATTTTAGAAACTTTGATTGGATTTTAGGGATTTGAGTTGGGTTAAGGGATTTTGAGTGGATTTTAGAAACTTTGATTGGATTTTAGGGATTTGAGTTGGGTTAAGGGATTTTGAGTGGATTTTAGAAACTTTGATTGGATTTTAGGGATTTGAGTTGGGTTAAGGGATTTTGAGTGGATTTTAGAAACTTTGATTGGATTTTAGGGATTTGAGTTGGGTTAAGGGATTTTACTTGGATTTTGATGGATTTGAGTTGGGTTAAGGGATTTTGATGGATTTCAGTTGGGTTAAAACCGAAAAACGGCGATATCTCGAATACGGCTGGGTTTAGAGACACGGGGTTACGTGCGTTGGAAAGAGGACTAAAAATTGAGTTGTCCGAGGCCGCCCCTCTGGACTCCCCCGCGGGTTGGCAAGGATACAGAGGGTGGGCATTTTGAAAAACGGGGTTGGATTTTTGTACTAGGGAAGATTGGAATTGCATTTTGATCAACCTACCTCAACCGAAGCTGACTAGTTGGATGATAAACTTGATGGTGGGTGCTTGATATTGAAGTTTACAGGTTAGGTTGTGGAAAATAGGTTGGGTTAATGATTTTTAGTTGGGTTAAGGGATTTTACTTGGCTTTTGATGGATTTGAGTTGGGTTAAGGGATTTTACTTGGCTTTTGATGGATTTGAGTTGGGTTAAGGGATTTTACTTTGATTTTACTAGGATTTTGGGATTTTAAGTTGGGTTAAGGGATTTTACTTGGATTCTGATGGATTTGAGTTGGGTTAAGGGATTTTGAGTGGATTTTAGAAACTTTGATTGGATTTTAGGGATTTGAGTTGGGTTAAGGGATTTTGAGTGGATTTTAGAAACTTTGATTGGATTTTAGGGATTTGAGTTGGGTTAAGGGATTTTGAGTGGATTTTAGAAACTTTGATTGGATTTTAGGGATTTGAGTTGGGTTAAGGGATTTTGAGTGGATTTTAGAAACTTTGATTGGATTTTAGGGATTTGAGTTGGGTTAAGGGATTTTGAGTGGATTTTAGAAACTTTGATTGGATTTTAGGGATTTGAGTTGGGTTAAGGGATTTTACTTGGATTTTGATGGATTTGAGTTGGGTTAAGGGATTTTGATGGATTTCAGTTGGGTTAAAACCGAAAAACGGCGATATCTCGAATACGGCTGGGTTTAGAGACACGGGGTTACGTGCGTTGGAAAGAGGACTAAAAATTGAGTTGTCCGAGGCCGCCCCTCTGGACTCCCCCGCGGGTTGGCAAGGATACAGAGGGTGGGCATTTTGAAAAACGGGGTTGGATTTTTGTACTAGGGAAGATTGGAATTGCATTTTGATCAACCTACCTCAACCGAAGCTGACTAGTTGGATGATAAACTTGATGGTGGGTGCTTGATATTGAAGTTTACAGGTTAGGTTGTGGAAAATAGGTTGGGTTAATGATTTTTAGTTGGGTTAAGGGATTTTACTTGGCTTTTGATGGATTTGAGTTGGGTTAAGGGATTTTACTTGGCTTTTGATGGATTTGAGTTGGGTTAAGGGATTTTACTTTGATTTTACTAGGATTTTGGGATTTTAAGTTGGGTTAAGGGATTTTACTTGGATTCTGATGGATTTGAGTTGGGTTAAGGGATTTTGAGTGGATTTTAGAAACTTTGATTGGATTTTAGGGATTTGAGTTGGGTTAAGGGATTTTGAGTGGATTTTAGAAACTTTGATTGGATTTTAGGGATTTGAGTTGGGTTAAGGGATTTTGAGTGGATTTTAGAAACTTTGATTGGATTTTAGGGATTTGAGTTGGGTTAAGGGATTTTGAGTGGATTTTAGAAACTTTGATTGGATTTTAGGGATTTGAGTTGGGTTAAGGGATTTTGAGTGGATTTTAGAAACTTTGATTGGATTTTAGGGATTTGAGTTGGGTTAAGGGATTTTACTTGGATTTTGATGGATTTGAGTTGGGTTAAGGGATTTTGATGGATTTCAGTTGGGTTAAAACCGAAAAAACGGCGATATCTCGAATACGGCTGGGTTTAGAGACACGGGGTTACGTGCGTTGGAAAGAGGACTAAAAATTGAGTTGTCCGAGGCCGCCCCTCTGGACTCCCCCGCGGGTTGGCAAGGATACAGAGGGTGGGCATTTTGAAAAACGGGGTTGGATTTTTGTACTAGGGAAGATTGGAATTGCATTTTGATCAACCTACCTCAACCGAAGCTGACTAGTTGGATGATAAACTTGATGGTGGGTGCTTGATATTGAAGTTTACAGGTTAGGTTGTGGAAAATAGGTTGGGTTAATGATTTTTAGTTGGGTTAAGGGATTTTACTTGGCTTTTGATGGATTTGAGTTGGGTTAAGGGATTTTACTTGGCTTTTGATGGATTTGAGTTGGGTTAAGGGATTTTACTTTGATTTTACTAGGATTTTGGGATTTTAAGTTGGGTTAAGGGATTTTACTTGGATTCTGATGGATTTGAGTTGGGTTAAGGGATTTTGAGTGGATTTTAGAAACTTTGATTGGATTTTAGGGATTTGAGTTGGGTTAAGGGATTTTGAGTGGATTTTAGAAACTTTGATTGGATTTTAGGGATTTGAGTTGGGTTAAGGGATTTTGAGTGGATTTTAGAAACTTTGATTGGATTTTAGGGATTTGAGTTGGGTTAAGGGATTTTGAGTGGATTTTAGAAACTTTGATTGGATTTTAGGGATTTGAGTTGGGTTAAGGGATTTTGAGTGGATTTTAGAAACTTTGATTGGATTTTAGGGATTTGAGTTGGGTTAAGGGATTTTACTTGGATTTTGATGGATTTGAGTTGGGTTAAGGGATTTTGATGGATTTCAGTTGGGTTAAAACCGAAAAACGGCGATATCTCGAATACGGCTGGGTTTAGAGACACGGGGTTACGTGCGTTGGAAAGAGGACTAAAAATTGAGTTGTCCGAGGCCGCCCCTCTGGACTCCCCCGCGGGTTGGCAAGGATACAGAGGGTGGGCATTTTGAAAAACGGGGTTGGATTTTTGTACTAGGGAAGATTGGAATTGCATTTTGATCAACCTACCTCAACCGAAGCTGACTAGTTGGATGATAAACTTGATGGTGGGTGCTTGATATTGAAGTTTACAGGTTAGGTTGTGGAAAATAGGTTGGGTTAATGATTTTTAGTTGGGTTAAGGGATTTTACTTGGCTTTTGATGGATTTGAGTTGGGTTAAGGGATTTTACTTGGCTTTTGATGGATTTGAGTTGGGTTAAGGGATTTTACTTTGATTTTACTAGGATTTTGGGATTTTAAGTTGGGTTAAGGGATTTTACTTGGATTCTGATGGATTTGAGTTGGGTTAAGGGATTTTGAGTGGATTTTAGAAACTTTGATTGGATTTTAGGGATTTGAGTTGGGTTAAGGGATTTTGAGTGGATTTTAGAAACTTTGATTGGATTTTAGGGATTTGAGTTGGGTTAAGGGATTTTGAGTGGATTTTAGAAACTTTGATTGGATTTTAGGGATTTGAGTTGGGTTAAGGGATTTTGAGTGGATTTTAGAAACTTTGATTGGATTTTAGGGATTTGAGTTGGGTTAAGGGATTTTGAGTGGATTTTAGAAACTTTGATTGGATTTTAGGGATTTGAGTTGGGTTAAGGGATTTTACTTGGATTTTGATGGATTTGAGTTGGGTTAAGGGATTTTGATGGATTTCAGTTGGGTTAAAACCGAAAAAACGGCGATATCTCGAATACGGCTGGGTTTAGAGACACGGGGTTACGTGCGTTGGAAAGAGGACTAAAAATTGAGTTGTCCGAGGCCGCCCCTCTGGACTCCCCCGCGGGTTGGCAAGGATACAGAGGGTGGGCATTTTGAAAAACGGGGTTGGATTTTTGTACTAGGGAAGATTGGAATTGCATTTTGATCAACCTACCTCAACCGAAGCTGACTAGTTGGATGATAAACTTGATGGTGGGTGCTTGATATTGAAGTTTACAGGTTAGGTTGTGGAAAATAGGTTGGGTTAATGATTTTTAGTTGGGTTAAGGGATTTTACTTGGCTTTTGATGGATTTGAGTTGGGTTAAGGGATTTTACTTGGCTTTTGATGGATTTGAGTTGGGTTAAGGGATTTTACTTTGATTTTACTAGGATTTTGGGATTTTAAGTTGGGTTAAGGGATTTTACTTGGATTCTGATGGATTTGAGTTGGGTTAAGGGATTTTGAGTGGATTTTAGAAACTTTGATTGGATTTTAGGGATTTGAGTTGGGTTAAGGGATTTTGAGTGGATTTTAGAAACTTTGATTGGATTTTAGGGATTTGAGTTGGGTTAAGGGATTTTGAGTGGATTTTAGAAACTTTGATTGGATTTTAGGGATTTGAGTTGGGTTAAGGGATTTTGAGTGGATTTTAGAAACTTTGATTGGATTTTAGGGATTTGAGTTGGGTTAAGGGATTTTGAGTGGATTTTAGAAACTTTGATTGGATTTTAGGGATTTGAGTTGGGTTAAGGGATTTTACTTGGATTTTGATGGATTTGAGTTGGGTTAAGGGATTTTGATGGATTTCAGTTGGGTTAAAACCGAAAAAACGGCGATATCTCGAATACGGCTGGGTTTAGAGACACGGGGTTACGTGCGTTGGAAAGAGGACTAAAAATTGAGTTGTCCGAGGCCGCCCCTCTGGACTCCCCCGCGGGTTGGCAAGGATACAGAGGGTGGGCATTTTGAAAAACGGGGTTGGATTTTTGTACTAGGGAAGATTGGAATTGCATTTTGATCAACCTACCTCAACCGAAGCTGACTAGTTGGATGATAAACTTGATGGTGGGTGCTTGATATTGAAGTTTACAGGTTAGGTTGTGGAAAATAGGTTGGGTTAATGATTTTTAGTTGGGTTAAGGGATTTTACTTGGCTTTTGATGGATTTGAGTTGGGTTAAGGGATTTTACTTGGCTTTTGATGGATTTGAGTTGGGTTAAGGGATTTTACTTTGATTTTACTAGGATTTTGGGATTTTAAGTTGGGTTAAGGGATTTTACTTGGATTCTGATGGATTTGAGTTGGGTTAAGGGATTTTGAGTGGATTTTAGAAACTTTGATTGGATTTTAGGGATTTGAGTTGGGTTAAGGGATTTTGAGTGGATTTTAGAAACTTTGATTGGATTTTAGGGATTTGAGTTGGGTTAAGGGATTTTGAGTGGATTTTAGAAACTTTGATTGGATTTTAGGGATTTGAGTTGGGTTAAGGGATTTTGAGTGGATTTTAGAAACTTTGATTGGATTTTAGGGATTTGAGTTGGGTTAAGGGATTTTGAGTGGATTTTAGAAACTTTGATTGGATTTTAGGGATTTGAGTTGGGTTAAGGGATTTTACTTGGATTTTGATGGATTTGAGTTGGGTTAAGGGATTTTGATGGATTTCAGTTGGGTTAAAACCGAAAACACGGCGATATCTCGAATACGGCTGGGTTTAGAGACACGGGGTTACGTGCGTTGGAAAGAGGACTAAAAATTGAGTTGTCCGAGGCCGCCCCTCTGGACTCCCCCGCGGGTTGGCAAGGATACAGAGGGTGGGCATTTTGAAAAACGGGGTTGGATTTTTGTACTAGGGAAGATTGGAATTGCATTTTGATCAACCTACCTCAACCGAAGCTGACTAGTTGGATGATAAACTTGATGGTGGGTGCTTGATATTGAAGTTTACAGGTTAGGTTGTGGAAAATAGGTTGGGGTTAATGATTTTTAGTTGGGTTAAGGGATTTTACTTGGCTTTTGATGGATTTGAGTTGGGTTAAGGGATTTTACTTGGCTTTGATGGATTTGAGTTGGGTTAAGGGATTTTACTTTGATTTTACTAGGATTTTGGGATTTTAAGTTGGGTTAAGGGATTTTACTTGGATTCTGATGGATTTGAGTTGGGTTAAGGGATTTTGAGTGGATTTTAGAAACTTTGATTGGATTTTAGGGATTTGAGTTGGGTTAAGGGATTTTGAGTGGATTTTAGAAACTTTGATTGGATTTTAGGGATTTGAGTTGGGTTAAGGGATTTTGAGTGGATTTTAGAAACTTTGATTGGATTTTAGGGATTTGAGTTGGGTTAAGGGATTTTGAGTGGATTTTAGAAACTTTGATTGGATTTTAGGGATTTGAGTTGGGTTAAGGGATTTTGAGTGGATTTTAGAAACTTTGATTGGATTTTAGGGATTTGAGTTGGGTTAAGGGATTTTACTTGGATTTTGATGGATTTGAGTTGGGTTAAGGGATTTTGATGGATTTCAGTTGGGTTAAAACCGAAAAACGGCGATATCTCGAATACGGCTGGGTTTAGAGACACGGGGTTACGTGCGTTGGAAAGAGGACTAAAAATTGAGTTGTCCGAGGCCGCCCCTCTGGACTCCCCCGCGGGTTGGCAAGGATACAGAGGGTGGGCATTTTGAAAAACGGGGTTGGATTTTTGTACTAGGGAAGATTGGAATTGCATTTTGATCAACCTACCTCAACCGAAGCTGACTAGTTGGATGATAAACTTGATGGTGGGTGCTTGATATTGAAGTTTACAGGTTAGGTTGTGGAAAATAGGTTGGGTTAATGATTTTTAGTTGGGTTAAGGGATTTTACTTGGCTTTTGATGGATTTGAGTTGGGTTAAGGGATTTTACTTGGCTTTTGATGGATTTGAGTTGGGTTAAGGGATTTTACTTTGATTTTACTAGGATTTTGGGATTTTAAGTTGGGTTAAGGGATTTTACTTGGATTCTGATGGATTTGAGTTGGTTAAGGGATTTTGAGTGGATTTTAGAAACTTTGATTGGATTTTAGGGATTTGAGTTGGGTTAAGGGATTTTGAGTGGATTTTAGAAACTTTGATTGGATTTTAGGGATTTGAGTTGGGTTAAGGGATTTTGAGTGGATTTTAGAAACTTTGATTGGATTTTAGGGATTTGAGTTGGGTTAAGGGATTTTGAGTGGATTTTAGAAACTTTGATTGGATTTTAGGGATTTGAGTTGGGTTAAGGGATTTTGAGTGGATTTTAGAAACTTTGATTGGATTTTAGGGATTTGAGTTGGGTTAAGGGATTTTGAGTGGATTTTAGAAACTTTGATTGGATTTTAGGGATTTGAGTTGGGTTAAGGGATTTTACTTGGATTTTGATGGATTTGAGTTGGGTTAAGGGATTTTGATGGATTTCAGTTGGGTTAAAACCGAAAAAACGGCGATATCTCGAATACGGCTGGGTTTAGAGACACGGGGTTACGTGCGTTGGAAAGAGGACTAAAAATTGAGTTGTCCGAGGCCGCCCCTCTGGACTCCCCCGCGGGTTGGCAAGGATACAGAGGGTGGGCATTTTGAAAAACGGGGTTGGATTTTTGTACTAGGGAAGATTGGAATTGCATTTTGATCAACCTACCTCAACCGAAGCTGACTAGTTGGATGATAAACTTGATGGTGGGTGCTTGATATTGAAGTTTACAGGTTAGGTTGTGGAAAATAGGTTGGGTTAATGATTTTTAGTTGGGTTAAGGGATTTTACTTGGCTTTTGATGGATTTGAGTTGGGTTAAGGGATTTTACTTGGCTTTTGATGGATTTGAGTTGGGTTAAGGGATTTTACTTTGATTTTACTAGGATTTTGGGATTTTAAGTTGGGTTAAGGGATTTTACTTGGATTCTGATGGATTTGAGTTGGGTTAAGGGATTTTGAGTGGATTTTAGAAACTTTGATTGGATTTTAGGGATTTGAGTTGGGTTAAGGGATTTTGAGTGGATTTTAGAAACTTTGATTGGATTTTAGGGATTTGAGTTGGGTTAAGGGATTTTGAGTGGATTTTAGAAACTTTGATTGGATTTTAGGGATTTGAGTTGGGTTAAGGGATTTTGAGTGGATTTTAGAAACTTTGATTGGATTTTAGGGATTTGAGTTGGGTTAAGGGATTTTGAGTGGATTTTAGAAACTTTGATTGGATTTTAGGGATTTGAGTTGGGTTAAGGGATTTTACTTGGATTTTGATGGATTTGAGTTGGGTTAAGGGATTTTGATGGATTTCAGTTGGGTTAAAACCGAAAAAACGGCGATATCTCGAATACGGCTGGGTTTAGAGACACGGGGTTACGTGCGTTGGAAAGAGGACTAAAAATTGAGTTGTCCGAGGCCGCCCCTCTGGACTCCCCCGCGGGTTGGCAAGGATACAGAGGGTGGGCATTTTGAAAAACGGGGTTGGATTTTTGTACTAGGGAAGATTGGAATTGCATTTTGATCAACCTACCTCAACCGAAGCTGACTAGTTGGATGATAAACTTGATGGTGGGTGCTTGATATTGAAGTTTACAGGTTAGGTTGTGGAAAATAGGTTGGGTTAATGATTTTTAGTTGGGTTAAGGGATTTTACTTGGCTTTTGATGGATTTGAGTTGGGTTAAGGGATTTTACTTGGCTTTTGATGGATTTGAGTTGGGTTAAGGGATTTTACTTTGATTTTACTAGGATTTTGGGATTTTAAGTTGGGTTAAGGGATTTTACTTGGATTCTGATGGATTTGAGTTGGGTTAAGGGATTTTGAGTGGATTTTAGAAACTTTGATTGGATTTTAGGGATTTGAGTTGGGTTAAGGGATTTTGAGTGGATTTTAGAAACTTTGATTGGATTTTAGGGATTTGAGTTGGGTTAAGGGATTTTGAGTGGATTTTAGAAACTTTGATTGGATTTTAGGGATTTGAGTTGGGTTAAGGGATTTTGAGTGGATTTTAGAAACTTTGATTGGATTTTAGGGATTTGAGTTGGGTTAAGGGATTTTGAGTGGATTTTAGAAACTTTGATTGGATTTTAGGGATTTGAGTTGGGTTAAGGGATTTTACTTGGATTTTGATGGATTTGAGTTGGGTTAAGGGATTTTGATGGATTTCAGTTGGGTTAAAACCGAAAAACGGCGATATCTCGAATACGGCTGGGTTTAGAGACACGGGGTTACGTGCGTTGGAAAGAGGACTAAAAATTGAGTTGTCCGAGGCCGCCCCTCTGGACTCCCCCGCGGGTTGGCAAGGATACAGAGGGTGGGCATTTTGAAAAACGGGGTTGGATTTTTGTACTAGGGAAGATTGGAATTGCATTTTGATCAACCTACCTCAACCGAAGCTGACTAGTTGGATGATAAACTTGATGGTGGGTGCTTGATATTGAAGTTTACAGGTTAGGTTGTGGAAAATAGGTTGGGTTAATGATTTTTAGTTGGGTTAAGGGATTTTACTTGGCTTTTGATGGATTTGAGTTGGGTTAAGGGATTTTACTTGGCTTTTGATGGATTTGAGTTGGGTTAAGGGATTTTACTTTGATTTTACTAGGATTTTGGGATTTTAAGTTGGGTTAAGGGATTTTACTTGGATTCTGATGGATTTGAGTTGGGTTAAGGGATTTTGAGTGGATTTTAGAAACTTTGATTGGATTTTAGGGATTTGAGTTGGGTTAAGGGATTTTGAGTGGATTTTAGAAACTTTGATTGGATTTTAGGGATTTGAGTTGGGTTAAGGGATTTTGAGTGGATTTTAGAAACTTTGATTGGATTTTAGGGATTTGAGTTGGGTTAAGGGATTTTGAGTGGATTTTAGAAACTTTGATTGGATTTTAGGGATTTGAGTTGGGTTAAGGGATTTTGAGTGGATTTTAGAAACTTTGATTGGATTTTAGGGATTTGAGTTGGGTTAAGGGATTTTACTTGGATTTTGATGGATTTGAGTTGGGTTAAGGGATTTTGATGGATTTCAGTTGGGTTAAAACCGAAAAACGGCGATATCTCGAATACGGCTGGGTTTAGAGACACGGGGTTACGTGCGTTGGAAAGAGGACTAAAAATTGAGTTGTCCGAGGCCGCCCCTCTGGACTCCCCCGCGGGTTGGCAAGGATACAGAGGGTGGGCATTTTGAAAAACGGGGTTGGATTTTTGTACTAGGGAAGATTGGAATTGCATTTTGATCAACCTACCTCAACCGAAGCTGACTAGTTGGATGATAAACTTGATGGTGGGTGCTTGATATTGAAGTTTACAGGTTAGGTTGTGGGAAAATAGGTTGGGTTAATGATTTTTAGTTGGGTTAAGGGATTTTACTTGGCTTTTGATGGATTTGAGTTGGGTTAAGGGATTTTACTTGGCTTTTGATGGATTTGAGTTGGGTTAAGGGATTTTACTTTGATTTTACTAGGATTTTGGGATTTTAAGTTGGGTTAAGGGATTTTACTTGGATTCTGATGGATTTGAGTTGGGTTAAGGGATTTTGAGTGGATTTTAGAAACTTTGATTGGATTTTAGGGATTTGAGTTGGGTTAAGGGATTTTGAGTGGATTTTAGAAACTTTGATTGGATTTTAGGGATTTGAGTTGGGTTAAGGGATTTTGAGTGGATTTTAGAAACTTTGATTGGATTTTAGGGATTTGAGTTGGGTTAAGGGATTTTGAGTGGATTTTAGAAACTTTGATTGGATTTTAGGGATTTGAGTTGGGTTAAGGGATTTTGAGTGGATTTTAGAAACTTTGATTGGATTTTAGGGATTTGAGTTGGGTTAAGGGATTTTACTTGGATTTTGATGGATTTGAGTTGGGTTAAGGGATTTTGATGGATTTCAGTTGGGTTAAAACCGAAAAAACGGCGATATCTCGAATACGGCTGGGTTTAGAGACACGGGGTTACGTGCGTTGGAAAGAGGACTAAAAATTGAGTTGTCCGAGGCCGCCCCTCTGGACTCCCCCGCGGGTTGGCAAGGATACAGAGGGTGGGCATTTTGAAAAACGGGGTTGGATTTTTGTACTAGGGAAGATTGGAATTGCATTTTGATCAACCTACCTCAACCGAAGCTGACTAGTTGGATGATAAACTTGATGGTGGGTGCTTGATATTGAAGTTTACAGGTTAGGTTGTGGAAAATAGGTTGGGTTAATGATTTTTAGTTGGGTTAAGGGATTTTACTTGGCTTTTGATGGATTTGAGTTGGGTTAAGGGATTTTACTTGGCTTTTGATGGATTTGAGTTGGGTTAAGGGATTTTACTTTGATTTTACTAGGATTTTGGGATTTTAAGTTGGGTTAAGGGATTTTACTTGGATTCTGATGGATTTGAGTTGGGTTAAGGGATTTTGAGTGGATTTTAGAAACTTTGATTGGATTTTAGGGATTTGAGTTGGGTTAAGGGATTTTGAGTGGATTTTAGAAACTTTGATTGGATTTTAGGGATTTGAGTTGGGTTAAGGGATTTTGAGTGGATTTTAGAAACTTTGATTGGATTTTAGGGATTTGAGTTGGGTTAAGGGATTTTGAGTGGATTTTAGAAACTTTGATTGGATTTTAGGGATTTGAGTTGGGTTAAGGGATTTTGAGTGGATTTTAGAAACTTTGATTGGATTTTAGGGATTTGAGTTGGGTTAAGGGATTTTACTTGGATTTTGATGGATTTGAGTTGGGTTAAGGGATTTTGATGGATTTCAGTTGGGTTAAAACCGAAAAACGGCGATATCTCGAATACGGCTGGGTTTAGAGACACGGGGTTACGTGCGTTGGAAAGAGGACTAAAAATTGAGTTGTCCGAGGCCGCCCCTCTGGACTCCCCCGCGGGTTGGCAAGGATACAGAGGGTGGGCATTTTGAAAAACGGGGTTGGATTTTTGTACTAGGGAAGATTGGAATTGCATTTTGATCAACCTACCTCAACCGAAGCTGACTAGTTGGATGATAAACTTGATGGTGGGTGCTTGATATTGAAGTTTACAGGTTAGGTTGTGGAAAATAGGTTGGGTTAATGATTTTTAGTTGGGTTAAGGGATTTTACTTGGCTTTTGATGGATTTGAGTTGGGTTAAGGGATTTTACTTGGCTTTTGATGGATTTGAGTTGGGTTAAGGGATTTTACTTTGATTTTACTAGGATTTTGGGATTTTAAGTTGGGTTAAGGGATTTTACTTGGATTCTGATGGATTTGAGTTGGGTTAAGGGATTTTGAGTGGATTTTAGAAACTTTGATTGGATTTTAGGGATTTGAGTTGGGTTAAGGGATTTTGAGTGGATTTTAGAAACTTTGATTGGATTTTAGGGATTTGAGTTGGGTTAAGGGATTTTGAGTGGATTTTAGAAACTTTGATTGGATTTTAGGGATTTGAGTTGGGTTAAGGGATTTTGAGTGGATTTTAGAAACTTTGATTGGATTTTAGGGATTTGAGTTGGGTTAAGGGATTTTGAGTGGATTTTAGAAACTTTGATTGGATTTTAGGGATTTGAGTTGGGTTAAGGGATTTTACTTGGATTTTGATGGATTTGAGTTGGGTTAAGGGATTTTGATGGATTTCAGTTGGGTTAAAACCGAAAAACGGCGATATCTCGAATACGGCTGGGTTTAGAGACACGGGGTTACGTGCGTTGGAAAGAGGACTAAAAATTGAGTTGTCCGAGGCCGCCCCTCTGGACTCCCCCGCGGGTTGGCAAGGATACAGAGGGTGGGCATTTTGAAAAACGGGGTTGGATTTTTGTACTAGGGAAGATTGGAATTGCATTTTGATCAACCTACCTCAACCGAAGCTGACTAGTTGGATGATAAACTTGATGGTGGGTGCTTGATATTGAAGTTTACAGGTTAGGTTGTGGAAAATAGGTTGGGTTAATGATTTTTAGTTGGGTTAAGGGATTTTACTTGGCTTTTGATGGATTTGAGTTGGGTTAAGGGATTTTACTTGGCTTTTGATGGATTTGAGTTGGGTTAAGGGATTTTACTTTGATTTTACTAGGATTTTGGGATTTTAAGTTGGGTTAAGGGATTTTACTTGGATTCTGATGGATTTGAGTTGGGTTAAGGGATTTTGAGTGGATTTTAGAAACTTTGATTGGATTTTAGGGATTTGAGTTGGGTTAAGGGATTTTGAGTGGATTTTAGAAACTTTGATTGGATTTTAGGGATTTGAGTTGGGTTAAGGGATTTTGAGTGGATTTTAGAAACTTTGATTGGATTTTAGGGATTTGAGTTGGGTTAAGGGATTTTGAGTGGATTTTAGAAACTTTGATTGGATTTTAGGGATTTGAGTTGGGTTAAGGGATTTTGAGTGGATTTTAGAAACTTTGATTGGATTTTAGGGATTTGAGTTGGGTTAAGGGATTTTACTTGGATTTTGATGGATTTGAGTTGGGTTAAGGGATTTTGATGGATTTCAGTTGGGTTAAAACCGAAAAACGGCGATATCTCGAATACGGCTGGGTTTAGAGACACGGGGTTACGTGCGTTGGAAAGAGGACTAAAAATTGAGTTGTCCGAGGCCGCCCCTCTGGACTCCCCCGCGGGTTGGCAAGGATACAGAGGGTGGGCATTTTGAAAAACGGGGTTGGATTTTTGTACTAGGGAAGATTGGAATTGCATTTTGATCAACCTACCTCAACCGAAGCTGACTAGTTGGATGATAAACTTGATGGTGGGTGCTTGATATTGAAGTTTACAGGTTAGGTTGTGGAAAATAGGTTGGGTTAATGATTTTTAGTTGGGTTAAGGGATTTTACTTGGCTTTTGATGGATTTGAGTTGGGTTAAGGGATTTTACTTGGCTTTTGATGGATTTGAGTTGGGTTAAGGGATTTTACTTTGATTTTACTAGGATTTTGGGATTTTAAGTTGGGTTAAGGGATTTTACTTGGATTCTGATGGATTTGAGTTGGGTTAAGGGATTTTGAGTGGATTTTAGAAACTTTGATTGGATTTTAGGGATTTGAGTTGGGTTAAGGGATTTTGAGTGGATTTTAGAAACTTTGATTGGATTTTAGGGATTTGAGTTGGGTTAAGGGATTTTGAGTGGATTTTAGAAACTTTGATTGGATTTTAGGGATTTGAGTTGGGTTAAGGGATTTTGAGTGGATTTTAGAAACTTTGATTGGATTTTAGGGATTTGAGTTGGGTTAAGGGATTTTGAGTGGATTTTAGAAACTTTGATTGGATTTTAGGGATTTGAGTTGGGTTAAGGGATTTTACTTGGATTTTGATGGATTTGAGTTGGGTTAAGGGATTTTGATGGATTTCAGTTGGGTTAAAACCGAAAAACGGCGATATCTCGAATACGGCTGGGTTTAGAGACACGGGGTTACGTGCGTTGGAAAGAGGACTAAAAATTGAGTTGTCCGAGGCCGCCCCTCTGGACTCCCCCGCGGGTTGGCAAGGATACAGAGGGTGGGCATTTTGAAAAACGGGGTTGGATTTTTGTACTAGGGAAGATTGGAATTGCATTTTGATCAACCTACCTCAACCGAAGCTGACTAGTTGGATGATAAACTTGATGGTGGGTGCTTGATATTGAAGTTTACAGGTTAGGTTGTGGAAAATAGGTTGGGTTAATGATTTTTAGTTGGGTTAAGGGATTTTACTTGGCTTTTGATGGATTTGAGTTGGGTTAAGGGATTTTACTTGGCTTTTGATGGATTTGAGTTGGGTTAAGGGATTTTACTTTGATTTTACTAGGATTTTGGGATTTTAAGTTGGGTTAAGGGATTTTACTTGGATTCTGATGGATTTGAGTTGGGTTAAGGGATTTTGAGTGGATTTTAGAAACTTTGATTGGATTTTAGGGATTTGAGTTGGGTTAAGGGATTTTGAGTGGATTTTAGAAACTTTGATTGGATTTTAGGGATTTGAGTTGGGTTAAGGGATTTTGAGTGGATTTTAGAAACTTTGATTGGATTTTAGGGATTTGAGTTGGGTTAAGGGATTTTGAGTGGATTTTAGAAACTTTGATTGGATTTTAGGGATTTGAGTTGGGTTAAGGGATTTTGAGTGGATTTTAGAAACTTTGATTGGATTTTAGGGATTTGAGTTGGGTTAAGGGATTTTACTTGGATTTTGATGGATTTGAGTTGGGTTAAGGGATTTTGATGGATTTCAGTTGGGTTAAAACCGAAAAACGGCGATATCTCGAATACGGCTGGGTTTAGAGACACGGGGTTACGTGCGTTGGAAAGAGGACTAAAAATTGAGTTGTCCGAGGCCGCCCCTCTGGACTCCCCCGCGGGTTGGCAAGGATACAGAGGGTGGGCATTTTGAAAAACGGGGTTGGATTTTTGTACTAGGGAAGATTGGAATTGCATTTTGATCAACCTACCTCAACCGAAGCTGACTAGTTGGATGATAAACTTGATGGTGGGTGCTTGATATTGAAGTTTACAGGTTAGGTTGTGGAAAATAGGTTGGGTTAATGATTTTTAGTTGGGTTAAGGGATTTTACTTGGCTTTTGATGGATTTGAGTTGGGTTAAGGGATTTTACTTGGCTTTTGATGGATTTGAGTTGGGTTAAGGGATTTTACTTTGATTTTACTAGGATTTTGGGATTTTAAGTTGGGTTAAGGGATTTTACTTGGATTCTGATGGATTTGAGTTGGGTTAAGGGATTTTGAGTGGATTTTAGAAACTTTGAT